>JANIPM010000003.1:25303522-25320663 GCA_027478405.1 Erythroxylum cassinoides
TTGCTTTTTGGAATTCCTTGAAAATGTGCATTTATTGTTCTTTAAGATGATTTAAGAATGTGTCATATGTTTTTTTTTCTTTTGTGAATGAATTTTGTGAATGATTGTATATTGTGTTGATGGTTTATAAAAGTATGTGAATGATTTTGAAAGGATACTATGGTTATAAAATTGCTTTTCAGAAATGTGTCATTTTGGGCAATATGTTTGAAGAATGTGAAATGCATGTTTATGTGGGTTTGTGGTGGTCCCTTAAGTAAGTCAAGTGCACTTGTCAATAGGTTTCTCCCGCCTTCCCGTTAGTGACATGGAGCTCCTCATGGACTCCAATAAGTTCACGGCTACACAAGACTGCTATGCGGAAATGTGTAGTACGTTTTATTTTGGATCCATCCGAACCATTTCCGATGTGCTTATGTGTTTATGATTTGTGATCTTTTTGATGCATTCATTCTACTTGATGTGATGAATTGCTTGATAAGTTGTGAATTTGGGAAATATGTGTTGCATAGATTTTTCAATGTAAATTTTGCTTTTGAAATGAGTATTCAAGAGTTTTTGCTTGTTTCTTGATTATAAAACTGTTATCCACGAGCCATCGAGGTCACCCTCCTTTCCTTCCCATCCACAGGCGATGAGCAAGATAATGAGAGACCAAGCTGAGGTCAAGGCATCACTCTTGTTTGCATTTTGCTTTTGAAACTATACTTTGTAAACAAGACTTTAGTTGCATTTTTGGAGCAAAAATTACTATTCATGTGCCTTCTTTGTATTTTGACTTTCTAAGACATTGATGTATTGGGGCTGAAAATGCCCACTAAAGCTTTGTAAGAACTCATATTTTGATATTAATGAAAGATATTTAGATTAAGTTTGTGTTTTGCTGTTAGTTTTCCAAAAGTTTACTTTGCATTTTTCAAGTTTTCATAAAGGTAGATTTTGTGTTCTGGCTTTGAGGGAAATTCTGGATTGATATGGGTTGAATTGGACACAGTTCTCTCTTGGAAGTTGTAGATGAATTTCCTAGCTTTTGATATATAATATGCCATTTTTGGACATGGTAGTTGAAAGATGTGATTGTTTGAAGTTTGAAATGCTGTTTGGGATGACATTTTCGGACAACTACATTGATGTGGAATTTAGATATAGGTATAAATTGTCTTAAAGTTCTTCATAAAAATTGTAGAACTCTCTTTTAGCTTTCCATTGGTACCAAATTTGTAAAATTTAGAGTTTTGTGTCAAAAGATATGGAATTTAGAAGTTGGGATGTCGACAGTAGGGAAGAGCAGCAGCCTCGCGATCGCGATGCGGCTCATTTTCACTCGTTGGCTCACCTGAACACTCTTTACTCTTTTGCTTATAACTTTTTCATCCGACCTCTGATTGACCTGATTTTTAAAGCGCTGGATCCCTAAGACATTCCTATATCTCTCTATAAATAATTTACAGCTTTTGAATTTTTTTTGAAAAATATTGATTGAATCAAAGTGAGGAGACGGGTTAAAAGAGTAGGAGTTGGATATTTTTCCAAACCTGCTTCAGTGTTTTGGTGATATCTAAATCAGTAGAACTCCAAATGAGTTGATTCTTATTTCTAACTAAACTAGAGACATGGAGTTACAGATTATCTGAAGGAATTGAATTTTAATTCAATCCCTAAGACTTTCAGTTTCTGGATTGAAGTTGGGTATAGTGCACAGTCTCAGTTTAGTAATAGTTCGAAAGTGTTTGGGCCATAACTTTTAGAGTTCTAAACCAAATTGAATAATTTTGGTGCCTTTAGAGACTTAATGAAGTGGGGGAAAATCTTATGAAGAAGTTTTTTGAATTTCCTTTTTGAGATGTTCTAAAATCTGGTCGGAAGTAAGTGAGATGAGTACATTTTTTAAGGTTTGGCTCGGTGTGAGCATGCCTTCCTTGTGAGATGCGCGTCCAGATGTCACGTAGGACATCAGAACGTGACTCGCAGGGGTGGGGTCCCAACAATTATGATATTTACATTGTATTTATATATTATCCTTAATTATTTTTAATCATTGTTTTGTTGACATTAGGTATTAATAGAGCATAAAATGACTAGAACACATTATGTTTCTTTTTTTATAAAGTAGGCAGTTGATCTCATTTACTAAAGTATACAGATATTTAAATAAATGTACGAGTGCTTATTAAAAAATAAGTCCATTAACTGACCTAATGAGTAAGTTAATTGGAACATTACTTGTATGTTTATAGAAATTTTCATTGTGATTATTACATAAGTGATCCTTTAACTTAATATCTTTAAAATATCTTATATAGAGATTATTATGTTTTGATACTACTTATAATCTAGTTCTAGTTAAAATAGCTTACTCAATAATCATTGAATATAACATGAACACTATAAAGGTATTCCAGTGATTAATATAAGATTCACTGCCCAAAAGTGATTAGGAAGAATGTTTCATTATTCTCGATTAGTATTGATTTAGGAAATCCTTAGTCAAAGTGGAATGACACTTTAGAAATAGTTTTCAAATGTAATTAATTGAATTAATTACTAATAGTGGAGAATTAATATAATTGAACTCAAATATAGTATATATGATTTCCATACTTTATGCCAAATCAAAATATGAGTTGATAAAAGAATTAAATTATATGAAAAAGTCATACACGAAAAGCTTAGTCAAATATTACTTTGACATTCCTAATTTGGGTGGTCATGTTGTGTTACTCTACACTAATTTTGATCTATGGATATAAATTGTTTAATTAGAGAATTAAAGATAAATAAAAGGAGTTTAATTTATCTAATCCTAAATACAATTTAAGATTATAATTTATATCTGTTATCAACATATTTAGAATTTGATAGGTTATACACAAAGATCGGATTGAAGACAGAAAAGGTGACATCGCTATTGGAAGAGCTTTGCTTAAGAAATAGAAGGAATATGTATCACACGTTTAAAATTTGAGAAAGTAGTATACTAATTTTCTACTGTACTCGGTATTCAAGAATTAGAACATGAAATATAATGAATTTGAAAGAAATTGTATTGAGAAGTAAATTGTATGAAATTCATGACACGTTTATTTGTGTCAAAGGTCCTAGACAGGTGAAACTTTCATTCAACTCTCCACTAAGGTGAAACCTGTTAAGATTTATTCAAATCGATGAAGAAGGAGTTGAGCTTCGAAATGAAAAAAAGGCATCTTCACTCCTTTTAATTTCAATAATCAAGTTAAACTTGATAGTAAAGTTTGAGAAATTTTATAATTAAAAATGTGACATTTAATAAATAATGATCAATATTAAATATTTAATCTTATATGAGCCTAATTTATATTTAAATAAAATCAAAATTAGAATTAAAGTTTAACTAAAATTAGAATTTTATTTCAATTAAATTACTAAAAAAACCCTAGACTTGTCATAAATATGCTTAGACTCTAAAAGAGCTAGCAATTTTCGACTAATCATCTCTACACCACTTATAAAGCTTATGTGGATACAATTAGAGGCTAGACTAGTGTATCGCTATGGTGGTTGAGATGAGTCAATTTCAAAAACAATTCGAGGGAAACGACAAGAAAAGATCAAGCTTCACAATAAGAACAAATTATAATTCATGTTTTGTTATAATTTATGCATTAATCGCTTATAGAATTTTAGTGATTTTGGCTTTTGATAAATAAAACAAAATATTTTCATCCTTGTTCCACTACATGAAGGATTGAATCCTACCTTTAATTTCTTGACACTGGTAACAAAGTAATCTTTAATTCTATAATTTTATTGAATTTGTCTGATTGTTATTGAATAATTATGGAATTAATTATGCAAAAAATGCAAACTCTAAATCTTAAAATCAAATTGAATATGAATTTTAATCTTGAAATTGAATTATATTTAAATAAGAATATGAAAGGTTCATATTAAACCCTCACAAACTCTAATTACAAATAGAATTAGATTCAAAAGTTTAGAATCCCTAAACCATCCAATTTGTTTTTTTTTTATCTTGGAAGCTAATTAGACTTGACACAATAAGGATTCAAAGACAATGAATTTTTGAAATTCAAGGTCTTGACCTAAAATGGTTATCATGTTGCTCTTAAACTTTAACATAGAAATCCTAAATAGTAACAATAAACTAAAGGAGAGTCTCTCCAAACAAAGTAGTAGAATATTGAATCTAAAAGGCCTACACAATGAGATTAACTTGCTACCTCTCATATTTCTCCTTGTTAGAAATTATGGAAATTAGCTTTTAGAATTTGAGCTTGGGTTTATGAAATCATCTAGTATGGAATTCAAAAAGGTTGAGGAGTTATCTAGGTTAAAGATGTCAATTGGTGTTGAAGTTTTGGGAACTCTAATTGGCAATGTGTTAATTTTATGTTATTTATTTTATTTCTCCTTCATCATCGCTAATGAAAACACATGGAGTTAACTTCTAGAAGGTTAACTAGACGATGTCCAAAATAAAAAGTTACAACTCTATGGGATGGAGGCTATCATACAGATGATATTATTTAGCCAATGGAGATATTGTATGGATGATAGCAGTAATTACTAGTGTCAGAGAGCATGTGGCAACTATAGGATGCTTTAATGGAGTGGCGGTGAGACGCAAGAACTGACGACACAAGGAAAAGGAAGTTGGGTGTTGACATGATTGTTGTTTTTAAAGACACATAGTGGTTTCTCTTAAAGGGGCGACATTAGAGCAAGTGGCAGTGGCTGCAACTTATGTAGATGGCCTGCGATGGAGGTTAGCTTGGAGATGGTGGTTGGAATCAACTACTTTTTGGCAGATTGAGAGGTATTTGGTTGTTTGACTACGTTAATCCGTTTATAATCATATTAGGTAATCAGCTAATTAAGTTAATGGATTGAATCCAATCCACTGTTTTTGAAAATGCTCCTATGAGGAGTGTTTTGCTCTAGTGCCTAAGAAATTAAGAGACAAAAAGATGATTGTGTCCAAAAGGTATTACAAATTACTCAAGCTATCATCTTTTATTATTGTTTTCCCTTCACCAAACATTAGTAGCCTAAACTTCACTAATACATCAATAAGAGAGAGAAGAGGAGAAAGAGAAAGAGAGGGAGAGAAAGCTTTAAAAGCACTATTCTCAAATTTATATTTGCAATTGGGTACAATCCTCCTTTGTAAAATTTAGAGACACTACTCTTGCTCTCTAAGTTTGTCCTCTCAAGTAGTTGACATTACAATGGCTATATACGTCGATCAAATTCTGATCAATGCCATCTTGACTAGTAAGTATGTCATCTCCCTTCCCTCCTTCTCACCTGCATACTCAATTTTTGTTTTTTTTGAATTTTTTGGATAGATTTATTAGTATTTATTTAGATTTTTTAATGTTTTGATTTTTGCTATATCTAATTCAAAAGAAAATGTTTCATTTTTGTTTTTTATTTTTTGGATAAGGATTTGATCTGATTTGTGTAAGCTTGTAATATTATGAAGATTTTTCCTAGTATTGTGGATTTGATTTGTATCAGGTTATGCTTGCAAAAATAATAACTAAATTAGCTAGTTAGGTTTGATGTCATTTCGTTTTTACTCTTAAATGGTTCTACATTGTTGAACTACTTGTGATTTCAATCAATTATAAGGGAGGTGGAGGGGTGAGACTTATTTTTATTTTTGACTATTACTTAAGTGTACAAATGAGTATGCATTTTAGATTAGTTCTTCGATACAAAGTTGGGTCATTTATTATCACTTTATATGATTTTATTTGTTTTATTATAAATGTTAGGTTCTTGTATGATGATGATTTTTTATGTTGTATTTGTTTGATGGTGAAAGGAAATTGGCTTGATTGTGATCATGATGCAAGTTAGTAAAACTAACTAATTAGTGAAACCAATTACAAATTGATTAACTAGTATATAATCTTCTTTCATCTTGTATGATTAGATGACATCATCCCTAAAAGGAAATAAAGGAGAAAGTCAAGAGTGGATGAGTTATTTGTCAAAGATTACCGCGGAAGAAGATGAAGGAAGAGTTTCACAAAGCGACCAACTTGGGATAAAAATAAACTTAAAAATAAGCTTAATTAGATGAGAGCTATATGGGGTCTTTGAAAACAATTGAACAGGAAAGAAACATGATTAGGATGGGACTATGAAAAAGGAACAATCGGTGCTAGTGAGGAGTGGTAGACTTTGAAGATTAAGGTTAGCCTTTTCCTCCCATTTTGAGTTATGTTCCTTTACTTTAATGCTAAATAGTTAGTTAAATAATTTATATTTAAGTTATTTATATTTTTATAGGAGAACATCAATTTTAAAATATTTAAAGAGGAAGGGCTTGAACCTGAAATTAAATGTAAGCTAAAACAACTTTTTAGATGTTTGGCCCGAGGGGAGATTACATTTTATGTTGTAGTTGACCCTCCACAAGGACAATGAGAAGTTGAGGAAGTTTATGTTCTTTCTTTACCTCATAGTTATAATGTCATCATTAATTGTCAGGCTATCATGGTCATGACAATGTGGATGAGACTAGTGGTCTAAATGATTACCATGTGACTAGTGATTAAGAAGAGGTGTAGAAAGAACCTCAACCCTACCATCTACTCATATTACTACCCGTCAAGCTACATATGATGAAGGGAGTGGTAAAAGAAGATGCAAAATGATTTTAGAGAGTGATAGTTCACAAAGTAACAAGAGTGTGAAAACTTATTCCACTAAAAGGGTAGGAAGATCTGCAACAATGTTTGATAGGCTTGGCAATATGATGCAATTCATTTAAAAGAGACAGAGTACAATAATGGAAATGAATACTTCCATTATGAAAATGATGAACATTATGACTATTGGTGCATCACAGAGTATTGATGTTGATGCATAATATCATATTGTTACAAATGCTTTGGAAAAATTATATACTTTGCCTAATTTAGAGGCCGGTACCCCTGAAATTTACTTTTCTTGCCTGTTAATTGAAGATCCGCAAAGAAGGGCCATTTTTAAAGTTTAGCAGATGATACAAAGAGAGTTGAATACATCAAGTTTAAGTATGAGTATAAGGAGCGTAAGAAACATTAAGTATAGTTTCTATGCATTACTATGTTTAGTTTATTGTTTTTATGATTTGTGCACTTATGTTGACATAGCGTGTTTTGAGACATTATAAACTTGGTTAGCTTATTTTATTATATTATGTTATCTTGTTAGTAATCTATAATTTTATTGTGTTTTATATTATTTATTTCTTTATATTTAGTCATATAAGTGTCTTGTTTATTTAAAATATAATATTACTTGTTGATTTGTAGGTATAGATGATAATATTATGCAAATTAAGCAATTTTTAAACAATAAGAATGAGTTTGGGCTTTGGTGGCTTATGTAAGGAGTTATATATGTGTGTATTTTTTGAACTGTATATATAAGAAACTATGCATGACTTCCTATCTAACATGAAAACTATGGATGAATGAATTATTGAATGATTATAAAAAACAGTGTTTTAATACATTTAGGATGAATCATAATGCATTTCGTCAATTATACATGATTTTGGAAAACAATTATGGTTTGAGTCCTTCAGATAGGATGTTAATTTTAGAAAAAGTGAGTTTATTCGTGTATGTCTCAAGTAAAGATGCCCCTAATAGAGAAAGTGAGTTTACTCGTGCATTCTCCTTTCTTCCTTTACTCCCTTTTCTTTCTATTCTCTTTCGAAACCCTCTTCTTTGTGAGATCTTATCTTTAGTGTTGGTTATCCTTTGCCACTCAGCAATGTGTAACATATGTGGAGGCAAGTAGCTACATCATTTTGGCATCATCGGATTTGGCTAGAAAGGGAACCTTGCACCTAGATCTGAGAATGAAGATAATGATCTTACTGAGATAGATGAAATGTGGGCAGTGGAACAGTTACTTAAGTAACCACTAATGCATTAAAGTGCCTAATGTAAAATTATGAAAGAAAATAACCCTTGACTTGTCACCATCGTTGATTCACAAAGTTGACCAAATTAACCCAATTAATTCACCATACCTAAAACCATACTTCAATCCAATTTAATCTAGAAACACCCAACCTCATTACTTACCAAGTTGACCTTAGATCTGATACCAAAACTACCCTCAGAATCGTTTTAACCTAACAACTGGTAGCAGAGCCCCTTCTTGGCAATTGAGCAAACTAGCAAAGACAAGGTAACATTCCATGGTCGATCGTAGTGGAGTGGTGGAAAGAAGTATAGAGAAATGCCTCTAAAGTTGGAATAGAAATTTAAACAGATGAATCATGAATTTGTTGATTAGTTGAGGGGTGTCCAGTAACATGTGGAGGATTCTTATAGATCAACCAAGAAGAAAATGGATCAATTATTATTGTTCATTCAACAATTGATTAACAGCAAAGGATATTATAAGATTGGAAGGGGGTTTAATCTCAGCTACCTTTTTAAAAGGGATCTTACCCACACCAAATAGACCAGCATCAGAAGCCAATCTAAACTTTATCAATCCTATTAGAGCCACAACTAGCCGGGTTGTGGAGTTCATGGATGTGAATTGGGGAAAGTCCAAGATTGAATTAACCCATTTTGATGGGACTAATACTAGAATATAGATCTGGAAATGTTTCCATTTTTCCAATTTTGTCAAATTCTTGAAGAGGAAAAAGTTGAAGTGGTTGTGCTGTATTTTGAAGGAAAGGTGGAGAGGTGGTTCAAAAATTATCTAGTGGGATGAGAGGAGATCACTTGATATGAATTGTTTAGGCTTTGTTAAAAAAATTAAGAAATGGAACTTTGGAAGTATTATCGTAGCATTTAATAGCTTGAAGCAAAATGGTAGTGTGCCTGAATACATCAAGTCCTTTGATGAATTGTGGGCTTTCCTAATTAAACTGAAACCACAGTTAGATGAGGACCACGTTATTCTTAGCTTTATTGGAGGATTGAAAGATGAAATTAAACATGCACTAATTATCATCAGCCTACAGACTTTAGATGAAACTTATCATGCGGCGGAGCAAGAAAAGCTCAAGTTGGAAGCTATTTTTTGGAAGATTAATTCCAATTATGTTAGAATAGGGGTTGCTAATACCAAGAACCCTATGATCAAAAAAGTGGGAAAATTCAATTTTGGGGACACAACACGAGTTTAAAAAGGGCAATGCTATAAATGTGGAGAAAGATTTTCCCTAGTCATTAATGCAAGCCTAAGACTCTATATACACTAGAAGCAAAAGACAGTGTTGATGATAAAATTGCAGCTGATTGTGGAGTGCAAATAGAGGAGATAATATAAGGAGAGATTGAAGATGTTATATTGCATGCAATAATTGGATACATTACCCTAAGCACTATCATAGTCAAAGGCTCATATACAGGTAAACCCTTGATCATACTCATTGATATTGATGCCACTCATAGTTTCACAGACCCAAGGGCCATTCAGGATACTCCTGTAGAGCCTACTCCTACTATTCCCTTATTGGTGATTATGGCAAATGAAAACAAAACTATTTCTAAGTTGGTGTATGAGGATATGACTTGAAAAATGTAGAGAAATGAATTTACATTCAATGTCAGTTCATTAAATTTGGGGGATGTGACATGGTGTTAGGAGTTGACTGGTTGAAGACTATGAGTCCCATTACTTTTGATTATAACACCCTAAATTGAGGTTTGAAGGGAGGGGTACTCCTATTGAGCTTAAAGGGATTGATGAGACTACCACCATTAAGATGGTTAGTACTGCATTAATAGATAGAATGTTGAAAAAAGGAGAAATGGAATAGATAACCTCTATTAACTCTATCCAATCAAAATCCTTAAAACATACCATCCTAGAACCAATAAAATAGCTAGTTGACACCTACAGTGATCTTTTCAAAGGACCAAAGGCATTGCCACCCCAAAGAACCCTTGACCAAAAAATTCCACTCGAACCTGAAAGTCAACCAGTAAACTTAAGGCCCTGTCGATACCCTTATTACCAAAAAATTGAGAGGCAGATAAAAGAAATGTTACAAAACTATTTCATCCAACCTAGTCAAAGTCATTTTAGTTCCTCAATTTTACTTGTCAAAAATAAAGATGATACAATGAGAATGTGTATGGATTATAGAAAACTAAATGACATGACAATCAAAAACAATTTTCCAATACCTATGATTGATGACCTACTAGATGAGTTACATTGAGCTACAATTTTCACAAAGCTTGATCTCAAATCAAGTTATCATCAAATCAAAATGAATGTGAAGGACTTCCTTACCTTTAGGACTTACCAGGGCCACTATGAATTTCTGATGATGCCTTTTGGCTTAACCAATGCACCAATTACATTCCAAGCTTTAATGAATGAGATTTTAGCCCTTTTCCTCAGGTCGTTTGTCTTAGTATTCTGTGATGACATTCTTGTCTATAGTAAGTATTTGAAGGAGAACAAAACTCATTTACGGTATATGTTTGAAAAGATGAGAAAAAAGGATTGTATGTTAAGGCCACTAAGTTTGTTTTTGCATAAACTCATGTAGAGTACCAAGGGCATATAATTTATAAGGATGGAGTTTCCACAAACCCTTAAAAAATTGAAGTGATGATTAGTTGGCCAATTCCTACCAACATTAAGTCCTTAAGAGGTTTCCTAGGCCTTATAGGGTACTACCAGAAATTTATAAAAGGGCATGGAAAAATCAGTAAACCTTGACCAATTTACTCAAAAAAGAATCTTTCCAATGGAGTGGAGAAGCTGCAGAGGCCTTTAATACACTAAAGAAGGCCATGATAGAGGCTCCAGTACTAGCACTGCCAGATTTTACTCAGTCTTTTGTTTTGGAGATAGATGCAATTAATACAGGTATTGAGGCAGTTTTAATGCATAATTCCAGGCCCATAGCTTTTATGAGTAAGGCCTTGGGAGTTAGAAATCAAGGCTTATCCATTTATGAGAAGGAATTTCTTGCCCTACTCATAGTTATAGCAAAATGGAGACATTATTTAGAGCCAAGTCAATGTATCATAAAAACTGACCATAAAAGTCTTAAATAGTTACTGGATCAAAAAACTTCTACCCTTATATAGAAAAAATGATTAACAAAGCTTTTAATATTAGATTACAAGATCCAAAAGGGAAGAGAGAATTAAGTTGAAGGGCAACTTATAGCTATAACAGTGATCACTCCTACCTGGCAGACTGAAGTGAAAGAAATTTATCAATCTAATCCAGAGATGATTAAGTTAACATAGGAAGTGTAAATAGGAGGCAAGCCATCTTAGAAGTATAGATGGGATAAGGAGTTCCTAAAATACAAAGGAAAATTTGTTGTGGGTGACTATGGAACCTTAAGGAGATAAATCATAAGTAGCATTCATGGGGATTCAGTTGGTGGCCATTCTAGTATAATGGAAACTTATCAGAGGATGAAGTCAATGTTTTATTGGAAAGGATTGCACAGAGACGTTGAAAAGGTGGTTAAGGAATGTGATGTTTGCCAAAGAAACAAGTCAAAACATATGGGTTTACCAAGTTTGTAGCAACCATTGCCGATTCTTGAAGCTACTTGGAGAGATACCAGCATGGACTTCATTGAAGTTCTTCCTAAATCTAAAGGAAAGTATGTAATTTAGGTGGTGATCGACATGTTAACTAAAGGAGCATACTTTATAGCATTGACACATCCCATTACAGCACCAACAATGGCCAGAGAATTTATAGAGAACATTTATAAACTTCATAGATTACCCAGAAGTATAGTGAGTGACAGGGATAGAGTGCTCACCAACAATTTTTGGTAGGTCTTAATCAAATCCTTGGAAGTCCCATTAAAACTTAGCACATCTTATCACCCTCAAACCAATGGCCAGACTAAAAGAGTAAATCAATGCCTAGAGACTTATTTAAGGTGCATGGCTAGTAGGTAGCCAAAGACATGGGTTAAGTGGCTACCTTTGGCAAAGTGGTGGTATAACACAAATTATCACACTTCTCTAGGAACCACATCCTATCAAGCCTTATATAGAATACCACCTTCCAACTGTGGATTTGAGGAAGTTAACATCACATAAAATGAGGCTGCTAACTAATTTATTAAGGACAAAGGAGTAGCCATAACTTACTTAAAGGAGAAGTTGAAGATAACTCAAGACAGAAAGAAGTAGTATGTCGATAAAGATAAAATTAAAAAGGAGTTTGAGATTAGAGATTAAGTATACTTGAATTTAGAGCCTTATAAACAAAGTTCGATCATAATTAAAGCCAATCATAAGCTATCAGCAAGGTATTTCTAGCCCTATGAAGTCCTAGAGAAAATTGGAAAGATGGCTTACAAGCTCAAGTTACCAAAAGGTCCTACAATCCGTCCTGTTATCATGTGCCACAATTGAAGTAGAGGATTCGGTCATATATTCACACAATTTCAACTTCCTATCACAGGACCAGGAGCAGAATTCAAACTTGAGCCTATAGCTATCTTGGATTGAAAAATGGTGAAAAGGGGGAATCAAATAGTGACTAAAGTACTGGTATAGTGGTTAGAACTGGAATGAACAGAAGCTACGTGGGAAGACTTTCATGAGTTACGTTGAAAGTTTCCAATTTCGGATCCTTGAGGACAAGGAACGACTTCAGGTAGGGGTATTGTCATGACATAAATATCAATGCAACATAAATAAGCAACCATCATAACCCACTACCATCATCATGCATACAATCAACCATATGCATGCACAACATCCAGTCCATTATAAATTGTCATTTCTTTATTTTATAGACCATATAGAGCAATGGATATAATTAGTTATAGTAGTTATTGTAATGTCCTCCTTGTAGAGTATATTCTAGAGTCTGTTGTAACAAGTGGGCCTAAGCTCGTGGAGAGTCTTGTAACAACTAGGTCGAAATTTAATAGAAAAACGTAATATATAAATAAAAGAAGAATAGTGAGGAATAATAGACGAAATTTATCAAAACTTCTCTCTTTCTCTCTCTGTTGCTTTTCACCTTTCTCGTGTTTTCTCTTTTCTTCCTTTACTCCCTTTTCCTTTTTTTCTCTTTCGAAACCCTCTTCTTTGTGAGATCTTTTCTTTAGTGTTGGTTATCCTCTACCACTCAGCAGTGTGTAGCATCTATGGAAGCAAGTAGCTACATCATCGTGGCATTATCGGATTTGGGCAAAAAGAGAACCTTGCACTCTAGATCTGAGAATGAAGATGGTGATTCAACTGAGACAGATGAAATGTGGGCAATGAACTGGTTACTTGAGTAACCACTGATGCATTAAAGTGCTTGATGTATAATTATGGAGGATGACAGCCCTTGATGCATCAACAATGTTGATTCACAAAGTTGACCAAGTTAACCCAATTAATTCACCATACTTAAGACCATACTTCAATCCAATTTAGTATTGAAACACCCAACTTCATCAATTACCAAATTGACCCTAGATTTAATACCAAAAATACCCTTACAATCATTTTCGTCTAACATTAAAACTCTCTTATATGTACAATTAAGAACACAAAATTAAAGAATTATTTAGGAGCTACCCAAAATATATTATAAACAATAAAATTTGCTATAAATGTTGAATCTTTTCTTAAAAATTATTGTCTTCAGTGTTTCTTTCACTTCTTGCAATTTTTTTTCTATATTTCTTAATTAAAAACAAAAACATTATAAAAAGTTAATAATTTGTAGTTTTAAAGACTGAAAATTGAGGGATTTGATTTGTCAAACATTCTCAATGAAAAATTCATGTCAACATTAGCTAGTTGGACCTTTATCATCAGTTAACTGATGCTAGTTCTTAGCGTCGTTAAAGTTGTAGAATGTTTTTTATCCATAATATCTTAAATAACTTCAATTTGATATTCCTATCAAAACTTATTATCAAAATATCGATTATCGGTCGAAATTGAGTTCAATATTAATTTTTTATGTCTTTTTATGAAATATAGAGATTTCTCTTAATTTTCATAACTTTTTCATAATTTTAATCCAATATTCTTATAAAAATAATGCTTAAAAACATTAAATAGTGTTTAATTTTCAATTTAACTCGAACTAACAAGTCTTATATATCACAATCAATCCATCTAATTCTATCAAAAGCTAAATTGCAAATATAAAATTTTAGCAAGATTTTTACGATTGTAGCTAGAAATAATTTACTTCAATAGCTTATGCAATAATGTAAATATTCAAAATGTTTTAGAGTCTAAAAAACAAAAGAGAAAAAAGGTAGAGAGAAAGTCAAAGGAATGTTACGTGGGGATATGCCTAGCTAACAGGGTTGTATTTCCCTACAGGCTAGTAAATAATGGCCATACATAAGCTATCCCAATACCGAATCTCACATCTGCTAATGTCGTCTAAGAAGGGAATACAAACATGGGAAGAGAGTCCTTAGAAAAAATAGAGAGAATTCGATGGTTTTGGTCACATCTATTTTTTCCTCCCCCATGTGAAGGTCTAGCAAATCCGAAAGACAATGCTCATCGATGGAGTCCGCCCCTTAGTCAAACAACACAGGTATCACCTTTTGGCCTTCAGCTGTGCTTATCCATCTCTCCAGCCCCCACTTTTGTTGCCCATATCCTTGTCATGAATGACCATATATAGTCTTGGCCGCTTCATTTTGTTATAAATGAAACTATATCAAAGCCCTCCTAATTAGACATGAAATTCAGTTTCAATGGGTTCCAATTTCTTTGCAATCAAAAGTTCCCGCTTCATATGTAGAACCAAGTATTGTCATCTTCTATAATTTGTTCTTTTAAAAATGTCTTATTGATTATAAGATGTATCATTGTATGATGTACGTGCACGTCAAGGCTAGGACCTGGTTGATATTAAATTGGGAGGAAGTTTTGTGATTCTCCTTTACTTTTGGGAATCATGAAAAGCCTCGAATCTCCTATGTTTATAAGTGGACACCTTGGACTAAAGACAAGTAGATGGACAATATCTCTTTGTATATTTTCTAGTTCCACATTAATGTCTAGATCACGGTCATACCAAAAAGTGATTATGATTCAGGAATAGTCTTTTTGTTTTTGAATGACAAGCACCCACCGAACGCGTTCCATCTCTTGCCAAAACTCCAACAACTTTGTTGTTTTCAAGCTTTCAATTTAGAATTTGGTAGCAATTAGTATTTATTGGCTGGTTGGGATGTTAATTATGTTGTTATCCAATTTTTAAGGTTTGGTTTAAGAAATAATTGCAGTTTGGCATGCGCTAAATTGTGATTATGATACGAGTAAATAGATGCCGAATTGCGAGTAGCCGAGTACATTAAATCACTTAATTATTACTCGGAACTCTCTTATGTATACAGTATTGGTTGTAGAATATTCTTAATCCCACTCAACAATTAGTGCCATAGCGGTTGCAGTATGGTTTTCCTAAAAATTACTAGGCGCTTATCAGGTATGGGTGTTTTTTTTTAATAATGATCATAATAATATTATTATCAAAATATTAATGAAATTCAATAGCTTTTCATGTACTTCACATAATATTTTAACTTTTAAATAACTTTACACGTAATTAGTTTATTAATTAGAATTTATCTTAACAATGAATAGGAAAAAAAAAAAAACATAGGCACCTAAATCCATCTAGGTCAAATGAATTGAGCATATACAAAACCTGAGTAACAAGCTGCGTACTGCTGCTTCACTTATTTCACCGGCCCTACCTTGTCGGAATCAAGATTCAAAAAAAGGCCTGCAATTCCGAAAACTAAGATTAAAAGCCTGAAACCGACTGGCATACAGTATACTACTTGTGACATGTATACATAAGGTGGCCGCAATCTGATAGCAACAGCACGCTCCAAAAATTGGCAATTACATCAACGGTATAGTGTAGTCACATGGGGTCTTTAACTTATTTTCTGGCACCGTCATTCCTCTTCAGATTTGGAGAGTAACGTGACAATAAGCACCCGCTTGGCCTTCCATTCTCTAATTATTGCATTTAACTTGATTAACGGGGCATGTTTACTCCTTTTTTATCGCCTACTTATCAGAGATTTAGATGTTGTAATCTTGCAATTTAGCTTTCCTAGGTATCTGGTAGTCTGGATAGGGTAATGACTAACGACTATGTTGCTTATACTGCCGTGCGTATAGGAATGTCGGGTATATGTTAAAGATTATTTTTCACCTGACGAAATTTTTTTAATAGAATATAATAAAAGATAATAATTTATAATGAAACGGAAAGTAAATATATATAATATTAAAAAATTATTATTTAAAAAGGATTTAAAAATTCATAATATAATATAATAAAGCATTTATCCATATTTCTCAAATATTGACAATTTTTACGTGACCATCTTCATTAATTGGATCGTTTGATCAATTTAGTGATGCAGTGAACTTTGAGACCAGAGCAGCTTCCACACCTTTCCCTGAGTTGAATGTCCTTCCTCGATGTCATGTGAAGGACTGTGCTTGGAACCCTTTAACAATGTTTCCCGTACATATCTCTGTCTCGGTCTCACATGCTCCATATTTAGCTTCTTTTCTATCTTTGTATTTAATAATCATTGGCCTCTTCCATTTCTTGGCTATTGCTGTCTTACTCTCTTCTTTTCCCTGTTCAACTTTCTTTATTTCTGAGAAATGAGTCAGTTGGTTTATGCAGGGGGTGTTTGCTAAATAGCGATTAAGTTATATTTTAGCTAATTAAATAGTATTAGCTATTTAATTATGTCAAACAATTAGTATACTTATTTGATTAAGAGTTGGCTAAGTTGGATGATTTAATCCAATCAGCTATTTTTAAAAAAACTCCTCCAAGTAATGTTTTAACCTATTAGCTAATAAAAAAATCTTACTAAAAAATAGTTGTGCCCTTAAACTTATCTCTCATCTTAAGCAACCGATAGATCTTAAGTTTTTCACTTTAAAAAGAAAAAGTTATGATTCGTATGTAGATCTTTCAGAATCTCCTCAAACCGTCTTCTCCAAATACTTAAAAATCATCAAATTGATTTTTTTAGAAATAATAATATTATTATCTTTGTTGTTTATTATTATATATTTTATGTTTTTATAAAAGCTATAAACTCAATTTTTAAAATTAAATATCTAAAATTTAAATTCTTATAAAAATATTCAACAAAA
>JANIPM010000003.1:25357086-25368718 GCA_027478405.1 Erythroxylum cassinoides
GTAAGTCCTAAAAACAAATAAACGCTCGTGTGTTGTGTGACGTGATCTTAGTGAGTTACACGATCCTATAGACGGGTGTGTATGTGACCATATTAGTCATCGTGGAGTTTTTGTGCAGACCAAAATGCATATGACCGTGTAAGTTTTCGAAACTTTACAGTTACTTACAAACCATGTAAGTCTATGAAAACACCCCCTAGGTAGCAACAATCATAGAAATTCCAAATATTCCACAAATCTAATATTTAATCAAAAGATTCAAAACCAGAATATGACAAAGGAACTTTACCTTGGTGGTTGGGTGAGGAAGAAGTAAAAAAAGACAATGGTGAGTTGGCAGGGAAGTGGGACACTGTAGCAAAGGGGCGATGGAGTGCGAGGACTAGAAGAGGAATGCGAAGTTGGCAGCAAGAGACAGATTGGTTTGTGTGGAAGAGAGAGAGAGAGATTGAAGTATAAAGGTAAGGAAGAAAATGATGCAGGAGAAAGAGAAAAGGCTCAACCTAGACTAAAACGGCGTCATTTTACTTGTTAAAAATTAAAAAAAGAATAGTATAAAAATGACATCGTTTAAGTTTTAAAACTTGTCAATAACTTTTTACTATTAGAGCCTAAGGCTTAGCCAACCGGATGTGATTCGCTAATCTTAAGTTAAGTCACATCAGACTCGAAACCAAATGCCATCTCTAACTATATTAATAATTTTGCCGACACTAAAGTCTGAATTGGATGCTTATCAGCCAAAAGTCGGTACAAAAAGCTCATTACATAAAGCACCCAAATAACTTCTGAAAGCACTAAGATGTCCTCAACTTAGCCTCCACCACAGGATAGTAGACTCGTAGCCAGTATAAAAGAGTGGTCGTGGATAAGAACACTCTTGTAGCTCCGGTTCCCAATTTTGAAGACAGATTCAATATATATATATAGCCTTGCAAAATGAATTTGCAGGATAGAGACTTTGACAAAACTCTCTCTTTATAGCCTTTTTCTTCAGGACTTTTTAGCCTAATCAAAACACATTTCAAGACCAGCTTTGCTCGCACTTGTCCAACCACATAAAATCTTCTGTCCCCTTGTTGAGTTATTTTGGCAAAGATACCACCTGAGGAGAAAAGTGAAAAAAGTATAGAAGACCATGAGAAAAACAAAGCCGCGTTAGGTATTCAGTATTCTTCCTTGTCAGACATGATTTTGCGATACAGATTGTTGGTCAGCCAGCACGCTTACACTTGGAACAAATGCAGGGAAAGTTCGGAGTCAATGTCTGGACCAGAGCGGACCCAAGTTGCAATCTATAGACTCTAGCTTCTACAGGAGTCAATGTCTGGACCAGAATGGACCCAAGTTGCAATTTCAAGACCCTAGCTTCTACTTTCACTTACACCACTTTTGTTCACCAATCCCCTAACAAATGTTCCATCGACAATTGTGTGCCAACGTCCATCTTGGATTTAATGACCTAAATTTTAGTGGGTCATTGAATTATACAATTACAACCACGAGAGACATCTAAAATTAAATTCTCTTTATTTGAGGTAAAGAATGTCAACTAACAAATGATATATATATATATTTTAATCTTTTTATTAATAAATAAATTTTCAACTATGATCTTTTAAATGAGTAGTTAAATTATACATGATAAATGACTCATCATCAATTGAAATTCAATTAATAAGATAAACTCAATTAATTAATAATGAATTTAACTAAGTGCGCATTTGCACTAATTAATTACTAGTTTTTGAACAGTTCAATTAAGATATTTAGATATAAACTCAGCGACCTATATTATTTAGGATATATGGATGGCTTCTATTTACTAGTCTACACCAACTTGAATTGAACAAACAAAATTTAAATTAGAATTAAATATATAGAACTCGGTTGCCATCTCTAATGTTGTCTCAAAGGTATGGGACAAGTTGAACGCTGTCCGTGGTAGCCTAGTTCAAAATCTTCTGGCAATTAATCAACTTGAAGGATCGTCCAGTGATACCCTAAGCTGTACAACTTATTTGGAAATAGAGGCAGGCATCGATGCTTATGTAGACATATTTAAAAGCATTTTACTTTCATTTTCTCCAACATTATTCATTTTATATGCGTGAAATTGGCTTTTGTAAATTAAATATGCATTATAACACTTTCTGAATAATACAATAAGGAATAATGTATTAAAAAACTTCTAATTTTTTTAAAATTATTTATTAAAACTTTAACAATCCAATTCAAAGGTTCACTTTTTATGATGTAGCATGCCTACTAAATATTACATAGATAATTATATCAACAAAAATTAAAGTTTTCAAAAGTTAATCGCTTAATTAAAAATTTTAAGCCTTAAAATTTTAATTGAAAATTTTCAAAAAATTAAGTAACTTAAGATTAGTTATTCCAATAATAATACATAAAAATTGTCAAATTGGAACAAGAATTTTCTTCATACCCTTATTGTCCAAATTTGGTTCCAAACTTTCAATGCATGTGTTTTTTATATTCCAGGAGATTTAGTGTATTAGTACAACAACAATATTCAATATGAATCTTGGTGATACTCCGACTCTAGGATTTAATATACTAGTAAGGAAATAAATTATTTCCTTTTATTTAAATTCAATTGAGCTACAAATTTATCAAAATTATAAGACAATTTAACCTAATAATTAATCTTTAATCTTACATAAATATATTTTGAGCCCTATTAGCATATAGAAATGGTCTCTTAAACCTTGTCCTTTTTAATAAGATAAGAGCTAATGGTTTTATTAGAAAATTGTGGTTTTTATTATTATAATCAATCATCTCCCACCAAATCCAATGCATAATTTTCGACTGTTGAAGTCGTAGGTTTTGTGTGTTTTTTTAAATCACAAAATGATATTATTGTCAACTTTGTAGACTAGTCATTGACTTAATTAAAAGAATCAATCGAGTAATGAATATTTAGAAATTATTTTTCACAAATTTATTTAACAAAAAATGTTTTATTATTTGTAATAAACAGTAATAAATAACGCAAAAATTTTCGGGAGGTGTGTAGTAAAAGGATAGGACGAGTGGTAGAGGGGATAAAAACAGGTAAATTGTGACAGAGAGGACAGCAACGAACGGCCGCCACCGATTTCGCGTGACCTAACAACATAGGCATCGTCTAAGCGAAGCATTTTAGAGAGCATATGACAGACAAAAAGCCACCCCTATGGACGAAAAGTTTAGATTTTTGGTTCAATATTATTTTATTTTATTGTGGTTAATAAATTTCAGTTATTTATTTATGTAGGTCTTATATAAGTTTCGCGTGAACCTCACATAAATCTCGCAAAATAAATAGCTAAGATTTTATAAAAAAAATAAAACAGAATAATATTAGAAAAAAAAAAGGAAAACCCAACTTCAAAATTCCGTGTTTAATACGGAGAAAGCATCAGAGAGAGTGAACAACACGTGGTCTGTATGGAGCAATTCCAGCGTAAACACACCCAATCAACAGAGCACGTGGCGACAGGGTACTGAGCCGATGGGAATTGGAAAGTGAGGTGATGAGTGGGGTCCATGTTTTCTTATCCTCCACCACCACCGTAGAGAAGACAGGACTCATGATTTTAATTAAAACCCAGGACAACTCACAGAGCCACAGAATATGCCAAGTTCACGGTCCAGAGACACCAGCTCCTCCACCATCCCTTTTTCTTCCATCTGCTCCTTTTCCATTTGTCTGCAGACATTTCGCACCCAACCACATCCTTCCTCTTCCTTATTCACTTCGATTTGGTTTCGATGAATCCACCATTTTACAGAAATTTTTTCCATTGTAATCCTCTGCTCTAACCATAAAACCACAGGCCCATTAGTATCTCCTTAAATTATATTAATTACACCATTCGTAAAGGAAGACATTCCCATATTTCAATTATATACACATTTTATTGTTTTTATGCAGCTGTCCCCTCAAACGTTATGTCATTTCCTTTAATTTTAAATCTTTCAATTATTATTTAATCACATTGACTTCCGACTGATTTACAATTGTGAATTGTTACGTATGATTAGCAACTTGTTCAATCATTTAAAAACTAAAGATGTCAAGTTATTTAAATTTGGTATGACTTATTTGCTTCATTATCATTAAGATGAAGAAAAATCATACAGAGCTTAAGAAACAAAGTTTAGATCAAATGTGAATCATGCCTAACAATAAGATCGTATCCCTTGAGATGAATTATAAATTCTAAATCGCTAATTTTTAAGAAAGAATATTATGTCCTTAGAGCGCTATTGGGAGCACTAAAGTCACTTCCATGTTATGAATCTGATCAAAACATAAGAATATACTATTCATAAGTCACACCCAAATTCACCATTTCATTACTCAATTGCTCCTACCAAGAAACCAGCATCAAGTGGACGGTGTCATAATTAAAGGAATGGGATATTTCCAAAAAACATGTTGCCTTAGGTCCTATCGACAAACATAAGTCAGCAAATCAGCCGTAGGACGATTCGTGATCTTAGAAAGCTTCTCCGTATAAATATTGGTGCACTGAGCACACATCAGTTCTTGCCTTCCTGCCTGCGAACCATTATAACTTAGCCCCTCTCTCACGTCTCAACTCCCAAATCCGTCGAACCCTAAATTGCCTAAACATCTTATACGTCTCAACTCCCAAATCGGTCGAACCCTAAATTGCCTAAACAAGTTCTGTTAACTAATCATATCAAACGGAACATACTTCATTTCTCTTTTCCGTTCCTTAAATTTTCCTTTTACGTTTCTTCTCGTTTTCTTTCCTGTCTGTGCACGGACTAATAGTTGTTCCCCTGTCAACTTGAGGAAAAGACAACAATTTCGTGCACATGTCTCGTAGTTGCTCGCAGTGTGGCAACAACGGCCACAATTCTCGCACCTGCGGCGAGACTGCTGGTGGTTTAGGTGGTGGCGCTGCCGCCGAGAACGGTATTATGCTGTTTGGTGTTAGGCTAACTGAAGGAACTAACTCGTTTAGAAAAAGCGTTAGCATGAACAATCTCTCACAGTATGATCAGCCACAGGACCACAATTCCGATGTCGCCGCCGGTTATGAATCAGATGACGTCATTCACGCCTCTGGAAGAAGCCGCGAGCGGAAGAGAGGTGCTTTTAATACCATCAGGGAAAAAAAACATTTCTTTTCGTCTGGGTTTTTCTAGTTTTGACTTGTTCTGTGTTATTTGGATTGTTCGTTTTGTTTTTTCCTTTTATCTTGAGTAGGAGTTCCGTGGACAGAAGAAGAACACAGACTTTTCTTGGTTGGATTGCAGAAAGTTGGCAAAGGTGATTGGAGGGGGATTTCAAGGAACTTTGTGAAGACTCGAACTCCGACCCAAGTGGCTAGTCATGCTCAGAAATATTTTCTCCGGCGAAGCAATCGGAATCGCCGCCGCCGCCGATCAAGTCTCTTTGATATTACCACTGATACGGTATGTGCCACCAGATATCAATGAGCCCAATTAACCTTTTTTTATAGCGGTCTGCTCCTAAATGTGTGATTGCTAGTTACTGGAGCAATTATAGTTGACACATGTATGATTATGGTTATAGTAAAATTACGACACTGTGGTGACAATTGCAATTGCTGGAGATCTATTCAGGATCTTTAACTCAAATCAATAATTGGCTTGCCATGAAATTCTGATCTTTTCATGATACAGGATGATATCATATTAACTCATCACTTTCTCAAACTTGTAATTTACAGTTCACAAGTCCATCAATGGAAGAAGACCAAGTCCGTCAGGAACCTGTAATGTTACCACTGCCGCAAACAAATCCAAAGTTGAGCAGCAATATAGGAGGGTTTGCTATGCCATCTTTTCCGGTGAGTCTGAGTCCAGTTGTATTGTCAGGGAGTGGAGAGAGCTCAGTGGAGAAGTTTATGTTAGGACCGAGCAGCCAATCACGATCACCAACCAAGCTTATACGTCCAATACCAATCCTGCCACTACCTGTTGCTCCATCTTCGAAAATGGCTGATCTTAACCTGAACCAGACAAGCCCTAAAAACCCTTTGCCGTTATCTCTCAAGCTATCAACACCATCCTCCAACTCCGAGGAGCAGTCACGCTCGTCAGTATTCCAGCCTATGTCTAGTTCTGGGGATAGCATCATTAGTGTTGCTTGAAGAATGTATTAATTAATCCTATGTTAAAATTAAGGTTGTAAAGGTTGATTGAAGAAGGGAAGTGATGTCTCTTTAGATCAAGATAAATTGGGTTAATCAGGAAAAGCAAAAAGATGGAGTAGTTTAGTTTTAATCAGCGATTACGGTGTTAGCTGTTTAGGTGATTCCTTGTTTGTACAGGTTTTAAAGAGATGGGATGTAGCTGTCGTTTGAGTGGGGAAGATGCCATTCCCGGGTTTAGTTTGTCTGTTTCCCTGTATGCTGAAATGATAGGGCACCAAGTATTCTTCCCTACAATTTGGTCCGCTGTTGTTTCGAGACATTGCCTGGCATAAATATTTATATATGAACCACAATTATTCTGTTTATTTTATTCCAATTTCTACTTTGATGTATGCCTTTAATCTTGTGTTTCTGTTTCCTTTTGAAGAAAGAGGAATCTTGCTATTTCATATCCTTTGGATTCGGAAAAACCGATTAAGATGGATAAATTCTTTTGGATTGCTAGTTCGCTCTCGTCTGATAACATTTTCAGTTATCAGAATTTCATCCTTTCCCCAAAATCTCGGTGTCACAAGAGTATGTGCCTGTAACATCAACGCAAACTTCTGCGCCGATACTTTTTCTGTGGAGGACTGAATCAACTTAAAAGTCATAATCTGTACTGCTATTATTGAAACTTTCTTATTGTAAATCGTCTTTTCAAAGGATTGTGAAAATACAATTTGTTTTGAAATCGCAGAAAAAAACAGCAGAAATGCAGGATCCTTTGGTGGATAGACGCTATAAACTTTCCAGTCCGGCCATGCAGGTTTTCCTCTTGATTTGCATGTCACTTCCCACCTGTTAATCAAATTTTGGAAGCTTAATATGAAAGGTAGATATGTAACTATACATAGAAAGAACCATTCTAAGATACTGCAATCTTTCTGCTGTAAAGACAAAATGTTTCTGAAATTCAGGAACGAGAGGACGGTCGGAATGATTGCCCTTTCATTGTAGTTTGATGAATTACAAATTCGAATGATAAAAATAGGATTTTTGTAAATTGCAAAAAGGTTGCGTATAATTAATATGGTCAAGGAACACCTTAATTATCACGTGGGTTTCTGATGCATAAACAATAGGTGTTTTTGGATTAGGAGTAGTTCAATTTCTTTGATGTGACATGAAATTTTACTGAAATTAGTACAAACACCTGTGCTTAAATCATTAAATCAAACTAATAAGTTGGCATGTGAAAGCCACTGGTGATCCAAATAATGTCATATGTGCAGCAACGTCATTGAAGCATGAAGAAGGCGATTTGGACAATATTTGATTCGCTCAAGCCAACAGTAGTGTGTACACACAGGGATATGATAGGCGATTTGGACAATAATTGATTCGCTGAAACCAACAGTGGTGCGTACACATAGGGATACTATTATGACCTAGTTTTCTCGGTCTCTCTGAATCCAAGTACCAAATGCTGGACTTTTTAGGCGATTTAATGCTATACTTAGTTAGATATTTATTAATATAATAGAATGAAATATAATATTATTTTATTATTTAAGAAGAAGGTTTATAATAAAATGGAATGAAATAAGATAAAAGATGAGAGTTTCATATTATATTTCATTTCATATTAAACAGTAAAAATAAGACACATCTAATTTAGAGGGTTTAAGATCAAATGCAAAATGATAAATAAATTTTCATTATAATACATTATAAACATTTCTTCTAAACAACATTTCACTATATTACATTATGATCCATTTCATCCGTCCAAGCAACAATTTTCTAATATTACATTCATTTACATTTCATTTTATTAAAAACTTTACGTTCAACTAAACATAGCCTAAGTGACTAGTAGACAATAAAACTCTTGATTTCAAAGCTAGAAAATGCTAAACTTGAATTTATATTATATCATAGTCTAATAATTATTTATTTTGAATTTGTTGCTCAATTTTAAACAATAAATTTATTAAATATATTTAGAACATATAATTAATAAATCTTTATATATATTTAATTTTTTTTAATCAATAGAAAAATGATAATTATGTCTTAACATCATTAAGTCTTCCATAACACAATCCTAATTGCTCTTCAATTACTTCCAACGGGGCAGATTAGTACCAAGCTTTGTGTTTATATTTATAGAATGTATTATTAACACAAAATCGAATTAATTTGGTAGTAAGAATTGTTATACTTGTGAATAAGTGCTTTGGTTGCTCTAACTAATTCTATGCACTGCAAATTATAAAAATATGTTAATTTAGTCATTCTCTCCAGACCTTACATGCTGCATATATTTTAATTATTCGCATATTCACAATGGTGCTTTTTAGTGTACAGTACTTTTGTAACATCCAACCACCTCATGCTTTGTAGTAACCATTATTAAGAATCATCACAGCCTCTTACGTTACTGTATAGTTCTGTGCCTATATAAAGAATTGCATATTGTAGGAAAATAAGTAAATGCATCTCAATTTTCTTTCTCTTAAGCCTTGTACTGCTTTCATCGTTAGAGTTTTACTGTTAGAGATCACTTCAACATTCTTTTTTACAAGTCTACATTGTTACGAGGCCAAAGCTCTATAAACACTATTAGAAATATCGACCTGACAGGTTCAGAGGACAATCCAACATGGCATCCAACTAAGCAGCATTAGTTAAATTTAATGTAGCTATTTTATTTCCAGAGTTATTGTGAACTCGTCAAATTCAGTTTCCTATTTTTAAGTTAGTAATAGGGCTTTGGATACATACGTTCTGACTTCTAGGAGTTGGTTATTTCCCTAAGGCTATTTGAAGCAATCATTGTTCAAATGTTATTTTTATTGAGAAAAGTATCAAATTTAAGTTTCACTCAAATTTAGGTCCTCCGGTTCCCTTCTGAGCTGGTACAACATTGGGAAACTCAAGAAACACACAATTGATCCTCAACTCAGACCCATAATTAGATCCAATTCTAGCATATTGGTATCAGAGCCTAGGGTTATGGGGGAGTCAGTTTAGAAACAATTAGATCAACTTCTCAAGTTGTTGCAAAACGAAAGGGAGGAGAATAAGGCATGAGATGCCAAAATTGAGGAACTTTTGAAAAAAATGGCAGCATTAAAATTGGAAGGTTCAGGGATGGGTGAGCACAACTAGGCTCACATAGTTGAGATTAGATTTCCTGTTCCTGCCTGGGGGGCAGGGATTGGCGATAAGACTGCTGCGGAATTTAATACAACAGTTTCTGTTTAAAGAGAAAAGGAGGGTAGGGTGAGCCTGTCCATGCCGATGAAGGTCACACAAAAGCTGCCAAATTGAATTTTCCCAAGTATAACGGCAGTGGGGACCCGTTAGGTTGGCTCAATAGGTGTGAGTATTTTTTTTCCGACACTAGGGTACACACAAAAACGAGAAATTGGAGCTTACCTCTTTCCATATGGAGGGTGATGCACAAATGTGGTACATGCAATTGGAAGAGGATATTCCAAATATGTCGTGGGAGGAATTTAAATGATAGTGCAATTTGAGATTTGGGCCTCCTATTTATAGTTGAAAATTGAGCGAATTATCCACACTCAACCAAACAGTTATAGTGGCTGAATTTTGTAAGGATTTTGAATAGTTAATGTCAAGAGCAGGGCCACTAACTCAAGATCAAAAAGTTAAAATTTTCATTAGCAGTTTGAAGGACACCATCTTTGTCGACATCTAACTTAAATGTCCTCAGGAGTTATCATCTGTTATGAGCCTTGAACGACTATATGAATGCTGGAGTCAAGTCCCTAAAATTTTTGAATCTCGGCGAATGAAATTACCAGAAACATCTACGACACCAATTGCAAAAAGTCACAGCATTAGACGGTTGTTGCCAGTAGAAATGGAAGAACGAAAGAAAAAAGGGCTTTGTTTCAATTGCGATGAATTGTTTGTTCGGGGCCATCAATGCAAACGTCTCTTCTGGATTGAAATTTTAGAGGAGGAAGATGATGATGAATTAATCCAGGAAGGAAGTAGTCACAAAGAGCAGCCCAGAATTTCAATTAATGCCACCATAGGAGTGAATGGTCTGCAAACCATGAAAATTGAAGGGAAGGTGAATGGGAAAACAATAATAACGTTGGTAGATTCTAGAAGTATGCATACATTTATTGATTCATCGTTGTTGAAAAGGTGTGGTTTGAATATGGAACTCACACGGGGCGTGAAGGTGAAAGTAGCAGGAGGTCGAATGATAGATTGCTTAGGAAGTTGTAAGGATGTAACCCTACTGTTTGATGTAATCATGGTGAAGATGAATCTATGGGTTATTAATCACAGTGGAGTGGATTTGGTCATTGGGGTTACTTAGTTAAAAACGCTTGGGCCAATTTTATGGGACTTTGATGAATTATGGATTTCTTTTAACTTAAATGGCCCATTACCTTGAGAGGAGTTAAAGATGAAAGCCCACCTGATCCAATTGAAATGAAGACACTCTCATTGTCTGCAACAAACGAACAACAAATACAAACCCTTCTTTTAGAGTTTGATAAGGTCTTCCACAAATCAAATAGGTTGCCACTGCCTCGTTGCTGTGACCACCAGATTCCTTTGGAACCGGAGACAAAATCGGTTGTGGTTAGACCATATCACTACCCACATGCACAAAAAGAAGAAATTGAGAATTAGTGTAATAAAATGTTACAACAGGGGATTATTAGACACAACAATTCTCCTTGCTCTTCTTCGTTGGTTTTGGTACCTAAGGCTGACAACTCGTAGAGGATATGTGTTGACTACCTTGAGTTGAATAAAAAGACGATCAAAGACAAGTTCCCAATTCCAGTGATCGATGAACTTTTGGAAGAACTTTATGGAGTGAGGTATTTCACGAAATTAGATCTTGCTTCTGGGTATCACCACGTGATGATGTGGGAATCGGATGTAGAAAAGCGGCTTTCTGAACTCATTATGACCATTTTGAGTTCTTGGTGATGGCATTTGGCCTAACGAATGCGTCATCCACCTTTCAACCTCTCATGAATGAGATATTTTCACCATATCTTTGTAAAGTTGTGTTGATCTTCTTTGACGATATTTTGGTATACAACCATACCAGGGCTGACCATGTGAATCATTTAAGGCATGTTCTCTGTTCACTACAAGAGAATAGTTTGTATCTTAATAAGTCTAAGTGCTCATTTGCGCACAACAATTCTCTTATTTGGGTAGTATGATATCTGGAGATGACGTCAAAGCTGATGCTTCTAAAATTTCAGCTATGTTAGAATGGCAGAATTAAAGGCCTTCGTGGGTTTTGTAGGACTGACTTACAGGAAGTTTGTGTTTAATTATGGAGTCCTAGCTGCCCCCATTAACAAAAATGCTCCAAAAAAACTAGTTCACTTGGACAAAGGATGCTATTGAAGCTTTTAAAAAACTGAAACCATGACTACTACTCTGGTCCTAGCACTTCCAGTTTTCTC
>JANIPM010000003.1:25432675-25449079 GCA_027478405.1 Erythroxylum cassinoides
TGCTGTGAATTTGAGACTATTGAGCATATGTTTTTGTTATGTCCTTGGACACAATGTGTGTGGTTTGGTAGTGCATTCGGTTTACAAATTTCAAGGCAAGGATTGTCTACTTTAGATGCATGGCTGCTGGATTTGCTTGAGGCTTTTAAGAAGTCTTTGTCTGGTGATGTTCCTATGGTGTTTATTGTTATTTTGCTTTGGAATATCTGGAAACAGAGGTGTAAGATGGTCTTTCAAAAGGTTAGACCTGATCCAATTAGATGTATTGAGCAAAGTATTGCTTTCTTGTTTGAATGTAGCTCTATACGGTTGCATGATAGACTGCAGAGGATATCATCTCCGAAGAAGATTTCTTGGATCAAACCAGTAGTTGGATATTTGAAATTGAATTGTGATGGTGCTTTTAAAGATGGGGAGGCAGGTTGGGCAGTGCTTCTTCGGAATGCTGCAGGTGATATAGTAGATGGTTTAGCCTCAGATTGCAAGGTAGGGTCTGCACTTGAGGCTGAAGCTCAGGCTGTGTATGAAGGAGTGAAGCTTTTGGAGCGGAAGGGCTATCATAATGTACAGATTGAATTGGACTCACATATTGTGTATTCGGAAATAATAAAGAATAAAGGGAAGGGTCAATGGAAAATTCATTCATACATTTCTGACATACTGTATAGATTACAGCACTTTTAGGGTATTGACTTTGTGCTAATTAATCGGGAAGCTAACAGGGCAGCTGATTGGTTAGCAAAGCAAGCCTGTAAGAAGATGTGCTTAGGCAATTAGGTTTTAACACCCCCATCTTCTCTGGTTGGCATTTTGAGTCGTGATGGATTACCAGCTCCTCCTTAATTGTTGAGTTTTGAAGTAAGAGGCTAGAGAGACTACAGTAGTTGGTGCTCTAGGGTGTTATGTTTCTTGCTTATTTCTTTTCTGATTGTATTGATGTACTTGTCATAGATATTCCTTATTAATGAAATGTTCTTTTTCTGATAAAAAAATTGACTTTCTCGGGTATATATTCTTATACATAGATCTTAACTATTTAATTTGTGCTTATACACCCTAAGACCATTCAAACATCATATTTTGTATGCTACCATTTTGCAATAAGGTTTATACCTTTAAGTTAGCTCGATTTACTCCAAATTCACCAACCATAGTTTACAATTATCCTTGAACATTTTCATGATCAAAAAGCCTCTCATAATCCATACACAATTGTTACTTTAAATATAGAATTTTAGTAAGTAAGATCTATACATTCACCAAACTTTTTCCAACAACATATATTCATACATTTACCCAATTCTCATTCATAATTACCCCATGTTCTTCAATACTCATTCAACCATACCTTATACACATTACCCATGTCCTTAAGATCATGTTTGCATGAAAAGAACTCATTTATTCCTTTAACAAATTGAAATTTTCAGATTTGAACTCAACCAGATCAAAACAGTCCATTCTTTAGGTTATGACATCAATTAACTACATAAACTTATCAAGCTCTTAACCAATTAATCAAGAAACAATCTAGGCTCATTCATATCTTTAACCAAGTCAAATATACCAATTTAGAGTGAAATTTCTCTGATGGTTCGACATATACATAAGGCTGAAATTAAAATTTCAGAATTTATCATCAACATCACTAATTTGTGTAATTTTACTACCTTTAATACTTCACGAAGTTTGCAAGCTTAAAGACATCACTAGCACTTGAAAATTTTCAGATTTCATGTACTTTAAGGTTACTTCATTTCATGTTAATTTAACTTCCTTATTGATTACACTAAGGCTTACAAAATTCTGGTTACTTATGACATTAACAATTACTTTTTACAAACAAACCTATAACTCTAATTTTCCAGATTTAAGAACACTTCAATAACACCTATCTTTACCATGAATCCACCTTCATTTATAATTCAAATCTTAATTTAATTCATCCATAAAACAACCTAGAACCTACAGTTTTTATACATCAAGAACAAGACATAATAGTATCCAATTTATGTATCTTTTTCCAGCACACTTCATCATCAACATCATATACAATCCATCCCAATTCAGTCATCATAATCTTTATATTAAAACATGCCATAAAGATCAATCTTTTACTTACTTGTCTTGCTCAAATTCCAGCTCAAATATCAAGCCAACTTAGCTCTCCATGCATGCAAGATCATCACCAATTCAAGGTAGAAATAGGTTGGTTTTCGGCTAGAATAAAAGACCAAAACAAGAACAACAATTTTCTAGTTCTATGACTATCTTGTGAGGGGTAAAAGTATGGATTTGGTGTAGCAATTTAGCAAGACTTAAGCCAAAATATAGAGATGTGAGATAGGAGCAAATTTCGGTGGAGAGGGTGAAGAAAGAAGAGAAATGAACTCAGCAGAAACTTTTTCAGCATTTACTTAATTTAACTAGGTGCAAATGTGAAGTTGATTGAGATTGGTTAAATTTCCTCTGGAGTTGAGTGAGTTTAATTGTGGTATCTACTTATAGTTACACTCAAATTACAAGTGATTACTGATTCTATAAGCAAATATGAAGTTTGTATAGCTAAAAGAGTTGTCTAGTAGGAGTAAAAGGTGAAACCATAAGTCTAGGTTACATATATAGATGGATCATTAATAAAAGAAGGTATCGATGCATAACCATTTGTTAGGAAAATGTAGAAATCAAGTACTCATTGGTGCACAATTTCAAGGAATCAAATAACGAGGCTAAATATAAGGCTTCTATATGCGGGGTGAGATTGGTAGCTTATTTACAACTCAAATCAGTCACTCTCATATCTGAATGTTAATTGGTAATGATTCAAATCAAAGGACAGTATAAGGTTAAGGAGGAAGCATTGTGAAATATTATTCCAAGTATATAGAACTCATATGGGTGGTGTAAGTGAATGTTAAACTAATACCTAAGCAAAAAAATATGGTAGTAGATTTGTTGATAAAATTAGGAACATTAAAGAAACCACCTCTTAACATATGTTAGAAGGTGAGATAGTAGTGTTATAAAGACACACCACAAGTATCAATTGAAAAGCCTTTAGAAAAGTGGTTTATATCATTACTGCAATACATTTAGGAAGGAAATTCTCCAAAGAAAAGAGGGAGGCTTATTGTAGATCTTATACTCTCCTTAACTTATGATGTCTTACGATACAAGAAGTATTTAAGATTTTAAAGGAATTTCACAAAGGATCCTATAGGCCACATTAGAGGCATCAACTTTGGCCCACAAGATTTAAAGATAAGGGTACTATTAGCCAACTATGATGAAAGATGCATATGAATACATCAAGAAATGTTAAAATTTTCAAAGGCATATGAATCTCCATCATATGCTTGTGGCAAAATATATGGCTACCTCTCCTCCCATCCCTTTTTCTTAGCAAAGGATGGAATTTCTTGGACCCTTCCTCCATCAATAAGACATATTTAATTCATGCTCATTATGATTGATTACTTTACCAAATGGGTGGGAATTTATGTATATGTAACCATCAATAATGTTATAATTGAATGATTTGTAAAAGCCAACATCATTATAAGTATGATCTTTCTTATCAATGATTGGTTTAAGAATGTGAATATCTTTTATAGGCAAAATTGTAGGGATATCCTTAAATAGATATTCAAAGATCTTATGACATTGTTTATGGATTATAGGCAAGTACAAGAAAGTAAAGAAACATGTAAAATTATGAGTATGAAGAAAAAGTAGGTATGGTTATTTATTTCTTTGCCATCAAAAAGAGTAGGAGCACAAAATTAGTCAATAATATATTATTGGTCCAAGAACAGTGAAATATTGGATTTAGGTATTTAAATCCCCATTAAGGAATTTAGACTTGCTTATGATATAGAATGCTAATATGGCAATAATAGAATGCTAATATGGCAATAGTAGGTCCCACAATCTTAAAACAAAGGTCATATCCTTGATGAAATTTTATATTTTTAAAAATTTAAGGTTTAATTAATATGGTTTGAATAATATTATGATTTTTTTGAATAATGATAAATATTAAGGTCTAAGTTGAATTTTGGTAACAATCGACAAAAATTAAAAAATAAAAGAAATATTATAGAAGAGAATAAATATAAAAATAAAATAATTTACATTAATTTAAAAAGGGTTTTCACAATCCCAATAACTAATAAAAGGATGAGTTAACATGCATCATACACTAGCAGGGGAAGAAAATCAAGCTATAGAAGATGCCCCATCATTAGTAACAGAAGCCTTATGCTGACAATTATCTTGGAGTAGTAGCTTCCTCAGGAGCATGGCCATTGACAAGAACATCTTTAGCAAGAAGGTCATCAAAGTCTATGTTTTGGCTTCGAACATTTAATAACTTGTAAAAATTTTTAAAGCCCTTAAAGAATTAATTCACCATCTCATCATTATTCAATAACTCAAACTTTTTACTCTCTAAAAACTCCAATGGACCTGTAACCTATAATTGGTAGTTTCTTAAACCGAGATGGCCTTCCATAACATCTTAATTATGTCGTTTAAGTTATTGAATCACTCTGAAGTGCCTCAAGATTTGTGTTTCAACCTTGTAACTTCCTTTTTCACTCTTCCTCCTTCTATTTTGTGCAAATCTGTGATGGACTTTGTCAACTTTTCGTTGTTTAGGAAAAGATACTTTGTTATCACCATCTCAGACATACGACACAATGAGTTTAAGGATTCCATAAAAGTCAATCATGAAATTATTAAGAACCTAAATATCATTGAAAAATTATAATAGCTAGAGTATGCTTATCTTTTTTAGGCTGTGCCTAGTTAGTGATCATGTGATCTTCCACTTCCCCTTATGAAGGTACTTATATTCTTTTTTAAAACCAACACCATTGGCCCTAAACACTAGGTTAGCTATCTGAACATTTAAATTTAGAAAATAAATATGGTTCATAGTTAACTTCATAAATAAGGGTTAGAAAGCCATAAACATAATGCCATAGCCTCCTTTTTAATGCTTTAATTGGAGTAGCATTATCAATATACCACTTAATCAATAGGAGGATCCCTTTTCCTCTTATTTGGAGGTGTATCATTACTATAACCTTTTTTATTAATTTTCCCGATAACTTTAATATGTTTATGTTTACAAACCAAAGTAAGTGGTTAGAGGCCTAAAAAAATATTTAAGGGAAACAATTATATGCATGTCGACATCTAAAACGTCAATTACCAAGAGAACTTACCATAAAATTATATCCTTAGGGCTAATGGAAGCTCCTTGTTCAAGAAAACTCTCACTTAGTCTTTCAACATTAAATGACCAATTTCTTTTTCTTAAAGTGGGGTTTCTCATCACCTAATGCAAACTTGAAACTCCACTTCCTTCGATCCTTTAAATTTTAAAAGACAAATTTCTTTCGCCTATTATTAACTCAAAGAGATATGAACAACCCCATATTTGGCTTGATTTAATGTTATCCAGTCAAAATACTTTTAAATAGGTTTGAGTTGATGTATGTATTAATACATCATTGTTGAAGGCCTTATATCTCACAAATAACATATGCTACCATAAAACAAACATTAATGCTCCAATAGTGTGGTTGTAACTAATTAGGGAATAGGCCTATGTCTTTAATGATATTATGCACCACATCATGGAATGAAAGTCTTATTTCATTTTTAAAACTATCAAAGTAAGCATTGATTCTCCCATGAATGAGGAAACAAGCTCGTTTTGACCCCCGTAGTTTCTTGAGCCAAAGACAATGAGGAAAATTTTAATAGTAGATCTTTAAATTTTATAGGTCTTAACTTGCAATCATACTTTTCAACCTTGTATTGACTGATGGTTGATGGTAACTATCCAATAGCCAACACACACTCCTTTATTTCTCCAACATCTTTAGGTTTGTGTGCCTTCTAGAAGAAATCCTAAACTTAGAGGAGGAACTAAAGTTGCTACTAGACTCACTATTCAAGTAGGGATATGATTTATGCTCAAATTCAGCTGATCAGGCTCGACCTAAAGTCAAAAAGCTCTAGGCCAAATTTGGGCTCATACTCTTTGACTTGGCCTACCCTAAAGCCTAAATATGTCAAGTATACCTCATTGAAATGATATCATTTTCCTAATTAAATTTTAAAAATAAATAAAATAGTTAGGCTTGAGCTGAGCCCATTTGAGTTGAGTTTGGGCTACAAATTTTGAGTCCATACTCTTTTATTTTGGGTCATACTCTTGATCCAATGTTAAACCCATACCTAAGTCACTATCATTAAAATGCAATATGAATTATATCTAATGTATCATTGAACTTTGGCTCAAGGTTGTATTCTCTTAGGTTGAAGATTTGTTTCTCTGAGTTGCAAATTAACTCTAGATAGAAGTTTATATAAAACCTAGTAATGACCAAAATCAACGTGGGCTGAATGTAACAATTGAGAGACATTTTTGCTTCCCGCCTTCTGAAGCAAGCATCTGTTAGAATCATCAGACTCCCCTTACCCTTCACTTATTCTTTGTCTGCCCCTAAAGCATAAACTAAGCCCATTTGTAAATCCTTGAATCGCACATCTCTATGCTAATATAAATAATTGGACACCATCTCATAATGAATAATGCATCTTTTATCTCTCGATTTTCTCTATCTTTAGAATTGCATTGACTTCATCATCATAATGTTATTGCAAAGATGCTCTTTCTTTTAGTCCTGCAAATTCTTCCAATAAAAATCACATTGAAATATCAGTCCATCAAAAGACCAAAGTTTTAAAGCCTATTTTAGAATAACCTTAGCTATCACACTACAAAAAGGCAAACTACATGTCGTAGAGAATAAGGATCCAACACCGACAATTTTGTACTTTCAAATCCATAAAAAGAAGATTGACATCATTCAATTACTTAATAGTATAAGAGCAATTTGCTAGTAGTAGAGAATGATGATTTAACAATGTTGACTACTGTTTGGTGTTAATGTAGAATTTGGGCGTGCTAGGGAGGAATTCTACTAGAATTTGTACTTGAATTCTACCAATGATTTATGTGGGCTTCAAAAAACTTAGAAAATAAAATTATAAGTTACAATTATACTAAAATATGATGAAATAAAATTTGAATTGAAGAAAGTAAAAGGGAAATAACAAACTACAAAAGATAACTCGTTGTAACAAAGGAGAATTCATAAAGTAAAGAAAGCTAAAAAAAAAAGAAAATGGGTTTGAAATGGGTTGATTGATTTTTCTGGAGAGTGATTTTTGATATAATATATTTGTGTTGATTTGGGAATTATCGTCATCTAATCCTTAAGCAATTTTTTTTCTATAACTGCCCACTTTCCTATATTTCAGCTAACTAATTATCATTATTTTCTTAACTTCCACGCTTTGGACTTTTTGTAACTTCTTAATTTCTATATTTTGGACTTCTATAACTATTTAATTTTCACGATCTAGACTTCTGCCTTAAATGGTTTTTTTGTAACTGTTTAACTTTAAGCCCACTTCACCATATTCCTAATAATTACTCTCATGCTTCATTGTTTTTAAAGCATATATCAACTATATATTGTCTTGACTCTTGAATCATGGAATTATGAACTGATTCCAATGCGTATGAATTGTACAGTCAAATGACTTCTAAGACTTGTGGTATTTGAAGCCCTTTCACTTGTGGGCCAAATAGTTTGAATTATTTTTAGACTATCAACAACTACCAACTCCATATAATTATAACAAAGATATTTCTTTTTTCTATATCCAATCTTAGAATAGATATTGGTATTTTTAGGAACCATACCAGCCTATAGTAGAGAATTGAAAAAAACGAAGTTCTTATCATAAAGTTCCTTATAATTTTAGGACTTGGAGCTTTGTCACATAAAGAGTGAGGAAAATGATGCCACTAGCTCACCATTTTTTTTTTGGGTGATACTGATATTATGAAGAACAAAAAATACTACTATGCTGAAGTTATTGTTAGCAGAACATTGCAAAATTGATCACCACTTAAGGGCAAAAATGCTTCGTGCCCTCAAAAGTGGTAACAGAATACTCAATTAACAAAATTCAGTAATCAAATCAATGAATATTATGTCCAATATGAATGTAAAATTTTAAATTCATTCCTACTTTGCAGTTTTGAAATAAAGCAGAGGAGTTTGATGTGAACATATTCTGTCTTTTATTATCTTTTCCTGTAGTTTTCATTTCCTTCTTTCTTAAAGTTTTAGGTCGATCAAGTAATCATTCATGTCTAAATCCACCACCCTCCAATATAAGCAGTACTTGCTCTCATATTGGTTCCACCAAATTGCTAGATTTTTTAATTTGGGACTGAAAAATGATCCATTTACGGACTAGTGACTTATAATTCCAGCTATTTGGGCTCAAATAGTGTGGATCTCCTATGTATGAGTTATGACTTTCTGCAGTTGTCATTGACTCCTCCGTCCCTGTCTCCAATCGATTGGCTTATCAAAGACACCGACTTCATTTGAGCCCCGGTCAATGTTAGAGGAATCAACTTTGGTTGGACAAAGATTCTAATCCAATAATTCATTGCTTTTTCTCAATGCTTACTCTTATCCGCTGTTTTTAACAACAAAACAGAAGTTGCATCATGCTAAAAAGGTAAAGACTGAAGCTTTTTAACAAGTCCAATCTAATCAGTCTCTCTTCTTTCCCTCGTTATCCATGCTTCCTAAATCTAACTAAATACACTCTTTTAATATGATTATTAGATTATGATTCTAGTTATGCCTTAACAATCTTCTCTTGTATTGGGCCATGTGGGAAGCTCTTAGGCTGGGCTTAAATTTCATTTCGGTGTTACTCATAAGATAGTCCCAACTCCTACGCAAGACGAATAAATGGTGGCTCTAACGACTCCAATTGTCTATCCTTCTTCAATAATTGAGCTCAAATGACAGCAACTAATCAGCTATTAACGATAAATAACCTACTTTTGATCCAAACGTCGTTGTCTAATTATCGAACCATTACACACAGTTGACCATCCATTCTCCGAGTCTAACAGACTTCGTCATATGCAGTTTCCAATCCCATCGACAAAATCCAGCGATAAAAGATAAGCATCCCGACTGGCAGTCAAAATTTTTTCAAAGACAACATAAAACTCATCTTTTTCGAGCTTCTGTCTCTGTCAACGGCCGCCTATTTCCACCACCATTCGCCTCCATATCTCCTATAACAAAACACCCCTTCAAGTTCAATTTTTTTCCCCAAATTTACGCATACCCAGAAGTGTTAAAATGAAGATCTTGGTTGTTTCACTCTTCCTCTTCAGCTTACCTCTCTGTTTCTCCATCGAAGACGATGTCACGTGCCTTGAAGGAGTGAAGACCTCGCTTGCCGACCCAAAGAGTAGATTAGCTTCATGGACGTTCACCAATAACTCGGTGGCTTCTATTTGCAAGCTCAATGGTGTATCTTGCTGGAACGAGAGAGAAAATCGCATCATCAGCCTTCAACTTCCGGCCTTTCAACTCTCTGGCCAACTTCCAGAGTCTCTCAAGTACTGTCACAGCCTACAAGTCTTGGATCTTTCCAATAACGCGCTCTCTGGTTCGATTCCTGCTCAAATATGCAATTGGTTGCCTTATGTCGTAACATTAGATCTCTCTGGTAACCAGTTTTCTGGTTCGATCCCGCCTGAGATTGTCAACTGCAAGTTCTTGAACAATCTTATTTTGAGTCGGAACAAGTTGTCGGGTCCGCTTCCGTACGGTCTTGGAGGGTTGGAACGGCTGAAACGGCTCTCGGTCTCGGATAACGACCTGTCCGGGCCGATTCCAGCTGATTTGGCAACAATTAAAGAGGCTGACTTTGATGGGAATAATGGGTTGTGTGGCAGGCCTTTAGGTAAGTGTGGCCGCTTGAGCAGTAAAAATCTTGGCATTATTATTGTTTCTGGTGTCATTGGTGCCGCCGTGTCTTTGATTCTTGGCTTTGCAATTTGGTGGTGGTTGTTTGCTAGTGGAAGAAAGAAGAAGAGAGGCTTTGATGGTGCTGCTTCTGCTAAGGACGATTCTAATTGGATTGAGTTGCTTAAGTCTCATAAACTTGTTCAGGTCTCATTGTTTCAAAAACCTATTAATAAGGTCAAGTTGGCTGATCTATTGGTTGCTACTAACGATTTTGATTTGGGAAATATAGAGATTGTAACGAGAACTGGGGTTTCGTATAAGGCAGTTTTGCGAGATGGGTCTGCTCTTGCTATTAAGAGGCTTAGTGCTTGTAAGCTTAGTGAGAAGCAGTTTAGGTCTGCAATGAATCGGTTAGGGCAGCTTAGGCATCCCAATTTGGTGCCTTTGTTGGGGTATTGTGTTGTTGAGGAAGAGAAGCTTTTGGTGTATAAGCACATGCCAAATGGAAGTTTGTATTCCACACTACATGGGAGTGGATTAGGTCTTGGTCCCTCTGGTGTTTTGGATTGGACAGCTAGGGTTAGGATTGCTGTTGGTGCTGCAAGAGGGCTTTCTTGGCTTCACCATGGTTGTCAACCACCATATAGACATCAACATATTAGCTCGAATGTTATACTTCTTGATGATGATTTTGATGCCAGGATTACAAACTTTGGATTGGCAACTTTAACTGGGTCTGAGGATTCCAAGGATAGTTCTTTTAATAATGGGGATCTTGGGGAGCTTGGTTATATTGCCCCTGAATACTCAAGCACCATGGTTCCTTCATTGAAAGGTGACGTTTATGGATTTGGCATCGTGCTTTTGGAGTTGGTGACAGGACAGAAGCCTCTAGAAGTTAGTAATGCTGAGGAAGGATTCAAGGGGAATTTGGTGGATTGGGTTGGTCTGCTTGTTACATCTGGTCGAAGCAAGGATGTTATCGATAAAGCTCTCTATGGGAAAGGTCAGGATGATGAAATTATGCAGTTTCTGAAGGTTGCTTGGAGTTGTGTGATTTCTAGGCCCAAGGATAGGCCTTCTATGCACCAAGTCTATGAGTCTTTAAAGAGCATGGCTGAGAGGCATGGTTTGTCAGATCATTATGATGAATTTCCACTGATCTTTGGTAAACAGGATCCTGATTAGAAGTATTAGCGTGGTGGGACAATATTAGTGGAATGATGAACTATCTTGTGGAGAATACAAGTGGCGGGTTCTAGTTTCCTTGCAATTTCAAAACAACCTCTTTACCAAAATGGTAATATCCAAGATACGCTGTTACATGGCCAGATACTGCATAATTCTGTATATTTCATGATGCGACGTAGCTTTCAGGACGTTCCTATTCTCAGTCGTCAAGAAGTTGCTTTTGAATCTTCATAGCTTGTGTTGTGGTTGCTCCCGCTGGAGTTGCCGTTGAAAATTGTGGTATGCCAGTTGAAGTATATGCATTAGTTTACTTGAAACTTATTATCTCATCTTTATTGTAGAGAATCAACCATCTAACAAATTTCTTGTGAACCTAACGTTGAATTTGGCATCTTAAGGTAACGGCAAAATCATTTTGCAAAATTGATCCAGTTAAGATGCAGTGGAGGGTATCATATACTATTAATGCTCCCCCAAAATACCCAAGAAACGTAGCCGTCCGTGCGTCCAGTTAGATTTTCCGATTTTAGAAAGCAGCAGAAGAATCGAATGATGTTGCAGAAACTCGCATTAAATATCAAAAACTCTTCCATTAAGACACATCTACAATGATACAGGGCATCAAACAAAGGACTACACACAGCCGGCGACACAAGTATGAAAAATTACAAAAAATAATCGGGGGTCTTGCGTGTCGTATCAGGCTCAATTTGTCGCGGGGCTGGATCAAATTGTAGGAAATTCTGTTCCATATTCTCCCCTATCTCAAGAATTGCAGCCATATTCCCACACCTATAGCAATAATTCGGAGCACTAAATACAGTGACCACATTTTTTTCCTGTCAAAAGAAAAAATTAACAACTTAACAATTTTCCAAAAATAAATAAATAAACAACTTTTGATTGACAACACGACACCACTCTAATGTTACTTGATCTTTATAGTATAAGGAATATCACGAAACATCATACATTATCTACATTATCAATATTTGAAACCAATTCATTTATTGCACTTTTTTATTTATAAATTCAAGTAGTTTTGTGAAAATATCTTAGGTTTTTAACGAGTTTTGTTTAAAAAAGTCAAATTTACTAGTGTAATTCTATATTAATTTGTTCACTGTTATTGTTATTTCACAAAATACCAGTACATTTTGTTATACCATTAATTATAACATGATAAAACAGATACATCCAGAATAATATATATATTGCACAATCGTTGAACTATCACGCTCCTACCAGTGCAGTGCAGTTCTATCGTACGGGTGTAGGAAAAATAAAATATTATTTGGATTTGCGGTTCACCTGGCACCAATTGTAGCCTTCCATGACAAGCTGGTGAGCACGTGAAATCAGGTTTAGCCCGTTCGTATGATTGAACTGAGCAGCTATATCTTGTCCAAATGTATATCCAGCACCACGAGGAGAAATTCCCCATCCACAACGATCATCTGGATCAGACCACAATAGATCACACATCGGTCCTTCGTGTGGGACCTACTTGCACAACCATAAACAAAAATATATTAAAATCCATATTTTCAGCATAATAGAAGGAATAGAGCATAATTACCATTTAAAAGATCAAGCCCATTTCCTCAAATAAATGAAAGACCGGATAATATTCGCGATAGAAACATCCTCCACGCGTTGGCAAAGTATAGAAATATCAAATATAAGATACAAATGTATTTTAGTATGTGTTAACTCAAGTTTATGATCCGAATCACGAGATCCTATATGATTGATAGGTGGAGAATACCTCTTGTATACGGTCCAATGCTCGAATATTATCCAGTGTATCTAGAGATGGAGACAATCCTCCATGCAAACAGAAGATCTACTCAGACGAAAATAATAGTTACTACCCTGCCAAACAATTAAATCACGCCAAACATTCTATAAGATTCATGATCGACACCTGACTCTCAATGAGGGCCGTGAGAGGTAGATAGTCAAAAAGATCGGTGAAATGCTTCCAGACATTTGCATTTCCATATTTTCTCAAGCACTCGTCATAAAACCCATACCTGGAATGTCATGTAAAATGAGAGAATGTAAAACAAGAAATCAAGATAACAAACCGTACAAAAGAATAGACTCCAGTGGTTTTAATGCCCAATTAAGAACTGACAATCTAAAAATCAGTTTTCTTCAAGGAAGCTACCTTTATATTTGTAATACTATCTTATCTAACTTGCTATCTCTTAGAATGTCAATTCCTTGTTCCTGATTAGCTGCTACCACACAGACCACCAACAAGATAGGCATACAACACTAGCTCCAAGCCAGAAGATCATGTTATGTAGTTATGTTATTCACTAACTATCTCTGCACCACCTTTTAGGATGACTTTAAGTGCACAATACTGGAAGGGAAAAAAAAACAATAGAGGGGAAAGATTTTGTCAAGCTAAAACGAATTGAATTTCTGCATTTGTACTTGTGAAGTTTCAGAATTATGAGGACTACATACAATATCATAAACATCATTTCCATGCTACATGCACATATACGATTCCTTGTGAAACTAAAAAATGTGCTTTTTTGTTATCTGCCAATTAACTTCAGAAGAAATGTGACCATTCAACTTCCCTCATCCCTATAACATTGTTCAGAATTCAAATTTCAAACCACCATATTGCTAGAAATACAAAGTTTTAAGCAGTTAACAATTGCTCCAAATGGTGTAAAAAAGACATAATAAAGAAAGAAGATTCTAGAACTGGGAACAAAGTATAGGAATAGACTTAATTATTCACATTTGCTACAGGATTACTGAAATTCGTAACCCAGAGTAACAAATAAGCAAGTTTCTATGCTCTTTGAACACTACTGCAACCGTAATCTTGTATTAATAGCCCGCTTAAATAAGTAAAAGGCTTTCATATTCTTACACTTGAGTTATTTGCCTGCTCTCATGATTTCCTCTTAGAATAGTGATTCTATCTCTATATCGTACTTTCAAAGCCACTAAGAGTGTGACTGTCTCTACCGAATAGTAACCACGATCTGCAGTAACAAAGTAGGCGGGATCAGAAATAATTGCGCTAATTTATGAAATCAAAAAAACACAGCACTCAGAAAGAACGTTGGCATAACTGTTACAAAACACAATAGCAACCAACATCAGTAACTATCCGTGAGGCAACAAAAAAGGAAAGGGAATACAAATTGAATAACCACACAAGCTAAATTGAACGCAAATGAGAAGTCCGCTCCTAAAACAGACTAAGCAGATTCCAAACAGGTCTCCAGAGCATAATCTGCGTAAAAAATTATCAACATTTCTACACATCGCCGCATAAAATGAAGGGTTCACCTTAATAGGGGGGAAAAAAACTGATGAAGTAAAATAAACTACCACTGTTTTACCACTAACCATATTAGTTTCTCATCCTGACACAGTCCATAACCATTATGCGCCGTCCACCAAAACCACGATAAAGAGACAACACTATGATTGAATAGTGAATATCAAATTAAACAAAAATCGAACACATCACAAGTCAAAACAAAGAATCAACGAAGAAATTAACTAACCTACGTAGTCTCCCATGAAGAGATAATTAGTGTCAGGCGCATTTCCTCCTATTCTAAACAGCTCGACGAGATCGTAGAACTGGCCGTGAATATCGCCGCAAACCGTCACTGGACACTTCACCGGCTGCACGTTCCACTCCTCCACCAGAATCGCTCTCGCCTGATCGCATAGCGTCTTCACCTCCGCTTCTGGCAGCGCTTTACACTCCATCAACTGCTCGATCTGACGGTCCAGATCTCCGTGCGACGGCATGTTTTCCGATCAACAGATCGCCGGTTACGGTGTTCAGAACTCAATCAAAATCAGAAAATTTGCGAATAACAAAATAAAAGATAAAGAAGTTTCTAGCAGATCCGGTGCACCGATCCGACGTCTGACGGCGGAGGTAGGGTTCCGAATTCGTAGAGGAGCGGAACGACTCGTTTTGGAGATCTGGAACATTCCTCGTCGCGCTCTCTCTCTTCTCTCTCTCTCTCTCTACTTCATCAGAGAGGAGATATTTTTTCAGGTTCTTCAAAACAAAAGTTTTGGTGGAGATTTGTATCGTTTTCTTATATACCGGCGATTGTAGAGGGAAATGAAAACGAGTGAAATGAAACTCAAATGCAAATGAAATGAAATGGCGGGGACATTGGGGTTAATTTTACCTTTGTGTTAAGAATGAAATCGCTAACAGTAAATTAATTTATTTAAAAAATCATTAACTATAATATTTGAGGAGTTTAACTTTATCGTAATGCAAATCTCTTGCTCAAACATGATGATATAAACACTTACCCGGCAATTCCAGAAATTATGTTCGGTTGCAGGCAAAGAATAGAATATAATAAAATAATTTATAATAAAATAGAATATAAATTAATGTAATATTAAACAATTATTATTATAGAAAAGTGTTATATAATAAAATATTATTTAAAAAAATTTATAATGTAATATAATAAAATGTTAACTATTATTTTATATTTTATAATAAATCTTTAAATTAAAGATAACTTATATTTACTTTTTATGATAAAATGAGATATAACGGTACAATTGCCCTAATCAGAGTAATATTTATAAAACTATGTTATAATTAAAGAGAGAGAAAAGGAACAGATTAATAAACCTTTTATACATTATTATTAATTCCTTTTAAGAAATTTGATAGTAACTTTCCGTCTCCGGAGGCTCTCGAGTCAAAATTATTAAGAATCCAACACGTGTCACACGCCAGCTACTGTTATTTGAAATTTCGAGTCCTTGCCGGAGCGTCGTACCTTGTTCTCCCTGCGCATGTTAGTGAAGATCTTAGTCGCTTTCTGATCATTTTCTGGATTTCGTACTCTTGTGTATGTTGGGCTCCTGGCTGTCGGTCAAACTGAATTAGGGATCGTCCCTATTTATGTTACAGATATTTATTTATTTTAATTTTTGTGAATCTAATTTATTAAATTGATAAATATTCATAAAATAGAGTAAACATATAGCAATAAAGATAGGTAATTTCAAGTGATTTATTGGGTATAAAGAAAAATAATTAATGATGGGGAGAAAATAAAAAGATATTCGTGTGCAATTAGGAAAATGACAGTAAACCAGCTACGACCTATTATGTAAGAAAATTGCGGAATGATAGGAATGAAAATAAATATATGAAGAATAAAAATAAATATTATCATTATAATTATGATGATTGGTTAAAAGGGATAAATGATTATCATTACCATTGATAATGATTAGTTTGTAAAAAGATCGATAAACAAAATTTTATTATATTTTAATTAACTAATTATAATATATT
>JANIPM010000003.1:25468946-25481276 GCA_027478405.1 Erythroxylum cassinoides
AAAGGCACACTTTCTTGATAAAGCTCCATATCATATTAGTGAATCTACATCTAAAGAAAATATTCTCTATATATTCTACTTCCCTTTTACATAATAAGAAAATATTAGCCATTTTTAGGAAATGAAATATATCAAGAGTATTGAGCCGTCCTTTAATTATTAGTCACGTGTGGAACAATAATTTTGTTAGTAAGCATTTATTCCAAATAACTTTACTCCAGTCTTGGTACTCACTCATCCTTATCGATCCCTATAAGAATCATTAATATATATCCTTGTGTGCTCCTTCTTGTCCAATTGTATTCATCCCCCTATATGTATGGGAACTATAGGAGGGTAGGAACTACATTGCATCCTCAAGCACATTGCTCCCTTGACCTCCTTGAATCCACCCACCCACTTTTGCACTTCTTAGTTATATATTCATTAAAGGGATGTTTTTATAGCTGAGTCCTTACCAGTGCCCTTCTTCACTCCAATTGTTGTAGAATAGAGATCTTATTTTGTCATTCCCTATTTTGCATTTTTAATTCCCTGCCATATTGTCTCTTATTTTGAGGTTTTATGTTATATACCAAGAGCATCTAGGTTTATTTTAAATTTCCCATAAACTAGATATTTTGGAGATGGTGAGAAGCAACTTGTTAAAAATACAAAGCAACACCCTATAAAACCTATGATGATCCAACATATGATTCATCTATAGTCATACCTTCACTTCCATAAAGGCTTAGAAGGAGATTTGCATACATAGTTAACTACGAAGTAATAGGAATCAACCCAACTGAAGATCCACTCACAATTTTTGCTTTATTTTTAGAATGTCATCATTTAATATTTGACGAACCTGTCCATCACTGCAATAGAAAAAGGCTATAGATGATGAAATTGTATCTAATAAAAGAAACAAAATGTAGAAGCTGACCGAACTTCCTAAACGACAAAACCATTGATTTAAAAAAAGACATACAAAACAAAATTGAATGAGAAAGGTGGGGTTGATACACATAAAAAGCAACTGGTTATGAAGGGCTATAGGCAAGAATTTGGTATTGATTATAAAGAGGTCTTTGCTCTAGTTGCAAGGCTCCTAAACTTATGGTTGTATTTGTAGTTCAAAATTTAAAATGTAGTAATAAAATTCTTAAATTTTATCTTTCACAAAACGTTTTATAAATAGAGCTGATTAGATACATCAGCTGTTATATTATTCACGTGAATGACAGGTGTAATTGATTGTCCGCATAAGAAATTATTTTAATTAATATTAAAACAATAAATTAAACAGAAAGCAAAAGGAAAAGGAAAAGACAAAGACAAAATCTAATCTTCTATTCCCCAATCTTTTCCTCCATCCACTATTGGGTTCCTCTTTGTCCCCCCCTTTATTTCTGCGGAGATCTCCATTCCGTTCTTCCTTCTATTGTGTCTTCGGTGGATATTTTACTCACTCTTTCTTGGTCAAGGCAACGGATAACGAAACAAAGGAACCAAACTAAGGAAGACGCTACAAATTTGTCAATATGTAGAACTAGCAGAACTCAGTGTTCAATTGCAAGTAATGTTGTGTTTTCATATAGGCAGTAGAAGTAATGATGTGTTTTCATATACGCACCAGATCGTAATGTTGTGTTTTCTTTTGAGCACCAATTGTTTCATAAACTAAAACTAATTTAATTTAGTGAAAGTAACCTTTACAATATGTTGACAATTACAGACAAATCTTGAAATTTAGAAACGAGAAGTCGACAGAAGCTTGTCGATTAGTGACAATAAGTAGACCAATGCGTCCAATGCCAAGAATTTTTCCTCACTCTTATTTTACCTTTAACGCAGCTTGCATATAATGCAACAGTAGCAGCAACTGCAATGCCTTAGATCAAGCTGTTGTAATCAATAAAATAATAGCTGCTTGTTTTAATTTCTTTAGACTTCAAAGAAGCTAGAACTTGTATTTATCGTTGTTTCTATTCCTGTTAATGTGTTGGAGAGTGATATATTATTATGTTTCTACTTCTGTAGGCATTCAGGGTAAAATGATGGATTATCAACTTGCTGGTTTGAATTGGTTTATAAGACTTTACAATAATGGGATAAATGGTATCCATGCAGATGAAATCATATGTATTAAAATCTTGTTAGATATCGGCTCTTATATTTTCACCCGACTCCATTTGGTGCTGCAGTCCATTATTGTTATGTTATTGGTTTATGTATCTTTGTACGTCATGAAACAATTGGTTATTAACTCTTGTTTTTACTTCCAGGATCTGGGTAAAAGTTTACAAACAATCTCACTCTTGGAGATTAAAAAAAAAAGGGATAAATCCTTCTCTGCAGCATGACTTTCAATCCCACCATTAATCATCAAGATTGTAACTTAACTCTTGCCTATATGTAATGGCTCATTTTAGGTTGGAGTCGCTGCAAAAGCAATCTGTTTTGGATCTCTTTTCTTCTTTACTTCCTTTGTGTTTACAAGAACCGTAGATTCAGTCCCTCCTTGATTCTCAATCCAAATAAAAAGATAGGCAAGGAGAAAAAGGTAAAGGGTTGGAGTAAAAAGCTAGACTAGATAGCCAGCTTTTGATTTCTGCTTTGAAGAGAATGGAGAGCATATGATTTCGTTCCTTACTATTTACTCACTTAGCTCTGTCATTATTCATTGATACAACGAGACAGCAGAATCTCATGCGATTCCTGACAAGTTTGAGCTGGGCCAAAGACCAAAACAGAGAAAACCCTGCAAAAGAATCAAGAGAAAAGGACTAACAAGCACAAGATGCAAGCAACCACCTTTATTATTTCCATCAAGACAACCTTTAATTGCAATTGGCGGATTCACTTTAGTTTTGGCGAACTCATACCCGGCTTATCGATAATATCCCTAGAAGAAAATCGTAATATCAACCAGACCATGCAAGTGAAAAGTCGAAACAAATCAAAGACATAGATGATTGATTTCATAGATATAGGTACATGTCCCGCCCCTACACGCATGGCTGCTAATTCCTTCCTTCCTTGTTATTTTGTTTTCTTCCATTCTCTAAAACTGTATTTTATGTACGCTGGTTCTTCAAAAACCAAAGCGCAACTTATACATCTCGAGACATTCCTCTCGATACTCGTATATTTTGCACTTAAAGAAGGGAAACAGACCGACTCGCGCAAACATGTTAAAGAAACTCTCTTAGTTTTTTCGAAAGACTGCCTAATGAGTTAACAATCTTTGATTCTTTTCCTGTGTAACCTTTTGAGCTCAGTTTGTATCTGATACGCTTCCTTTTCTTTAACGTTCTCGCCAACAAACACCTTCAACATCACAATTTATGTAGTAAATAAAGTCTCTTGCTGGGATTCCCTGGTAAGATCAGGAGCAGTCTGAAATCCAATCCCATGTACAAAGAATGCAACAAAAATTGAAGACATCATTTGTCATCTATTTTTCCACTTATGCATGTCCACAACCTGTGAAACTCCGATGACTAAGCTCTTCCAGGAGGTCTTGTAGCACTTCCAGCTCTCCTGAAATTATCGCAGAAAATTAACAAAGAAAGAAACATTTCTATTTCATCAAGATGCCCCTTGCAAGTACAATAAATTTTCAGTTACGTGTAGCGTATCTGAAACTGTAAAGACTTCATCCAAATTTATACTAGAGAAGAAATCTTTCAATAGCCCCCGTCAAGAAAAATACAAATTTTATTTCAAGAAATTTGGTATTTGAATTATTCACTTGCGAGGGGACCCTATGCAATAATTTAGCCTCTGTAGCTGTCAAATACGCACAAATTCCTCCTATTCGCCTATATGGTATATAAGTTTTGATTGATTATGTTGATTTATAGTTTCAACATTTGATATTATAAGAACATGCTGGGTGGCTATACTATTAGCCGGCTTGGGCAAGGCAGCCTGCAGGGCACCAGCTTAGTGAAATATGACCTATTTTTATTTTAATAAAAAATAAAATAAAGCTCTTGATCTTGCAAAAAAAATAACAAAATATCCATATTTTTCTTCTTTTTTATTTTTTATAAGTACCAAAAAATAGGTAAAAATAGGATTGTTTTTAAAATTCTAAGAATAGCCCTGTCTATCATTGGTTTTCGTCTAATAATATCCCATGAAAATAACCAAAGAGAAGAATAGGAAAAAAAAAAAGGCACTATCAAAAGGTCGCTGAAGGCCTCTCGTAAATGTGATTTACATCAGAAAATGCACATAGCTTTGAATAATCATGGTTAATGGTGACGGAATAAAGTGAAGCGATAGACTTTACTTCAGTGGGGTTTTAAAGACATCTTTATATATATTATGCTACCATAATTCTTGCCAAGGATAGGCCTTGAAACGGATTCAATGAAACAGTTAAAGCATGAAACCCTGAAAGTAGTGTTTTTCCTTTTTTTCTATGCTATTAACTCCCTCTAGCTAAGAGTTAGAGAACTGCCTTCCGAAATTTGATTAATAGTTATTACCCTAATTGTGGGCTTTATACAACAATTTGAAGAGCTTTATTATACTGGTTCTTAAATTATGAGGTAACCGTTAACAGACTGTTTTCTTAGACTACATGCATGTGATATGTGTATCTTTGAAGTGGTAAGGAATTTAAACAGTCTTATTATATAAACTAATACATTTCGGGACTGGCAAGATATTGGACATTATAGGGACATGAATAAGAGACACATCTATGATATAAATAAAAAAAATTGACAGCATTTATTTAAATAATTCTCGATAAATGCAAGTAAGTTGAATTTGATTTCCTTAAGTTTCGCACGCACACCTCATCTCATCTATGCATAAAAAATATAAAGGTTTTGTTGACTAAATTATGATGTAATAGCAGAGAGCCAACTTGTATGAAACTCATAGAAACTGAAAGCAAGATACATGAATAGACCACTAGGTAAATAATCAATTAAGGTAACTGAATTTCAATAATAGTTTTATATGTTAAATTTTAAAAAAAATGCATATAGCATTTGCTAAAGAAAAAACAAATTATGAAGAAGTAAGAATACTTCTCATTCTACTTAATGGATATATGAATGGAAGAGTGACTTGTTCATATTTCCTTTCCTGACATGAAAAAACGAACATAGTCAACAAGGAGAGGAATTGTGCGTACCTGTTGTGAATAGGATCCGGTCCATTAGGAATTCCTCTCTTATTCATCATGTAACTCAGATCCTGCTCTGGAGAATGAACAAGTTTGTCTTTTCGTATCATCTGTTCGTTAGCAAAACTTTCAGAGGACTGGATCCTTACAGCCATAGTTTTGCCGGCTCCACTTTGCAGACTCCCAACTAACAAAAGCCACACAAATCCCGCCATAGGAACTGGCCCAAGAAAAACCTTGGAACTACCCATGTTTCCTCTTTGTCGACCCTATATTTCTTTTATAAATAGATAGGGTGCAAAAGATGCCTTGTATATAATATGGGATATAGATCAAACTGGCACAGTAGTCATTAGGTTCTACAATAGGTATGGTGTTTCATGGGCTATCATTAAGAGAAGATCATCAGGAAAAGAAACAAGGAGAAGATCATTTTGAGAAGAAAAAGGATGAGCCAGGGATTTTGTTGGACAGTTCTTTTTACTTCCAAGTGTTAGGGTGGTTGGTTTTCTTTATAGGTTGGAGTGATTCTGTTACACTTTCTCGAACTTTGAGCTAGGGGAAGAAGCTTAGCTGGGTTCGAACATCAAAAGGAGGGAATCACCACTTTGCTTTATATCGATAGGGTCCCAAATACAGTCGTACTTACTACTCCTTCTCTCTTTTTGATTCGAGTATTTTCGTGTAGCCATATATATATATATATATATCTACGAGAACAAAGACCATAAGTTACGTACAACATGGTGAAATAGTATTACAGCATTAATTGGAAGATAATCCATGTACATTTACAAGAAGTTGAAGAGACACCATGGGCCTGGTGGTGGGTGCATACCTCCAATTGCTCCCTTAGTTGTCGAAGGATGATAAACTTGCAACTAAACGTAGTACCTCTATGTATTTTTGAACTTAGCTTTTAAGTTGGACGTGAAATTTTATCAATGGAGACGCATACAAGTTCCTCAGAATGTTATCTGAGCATTAAAACAGAGGAAAGACTCAGAAACTTCAGCAAAATAAGAAGAGATAATGTTTATATGTTTTCAGAATTAACGGGAAGGGTGTTATTTAACATCTTGCGAATTTTGAGGTCAGAAAAGTTTTGTAAACTCGAATTGCGAGAAAAGCTGCTTAAAGTCTCTCCTATGGAGTTATCTCTTTTGTTATAAGCTATATATTCTTATTCTCATAAGAATATATTAGTCTCCTCCAATGATTGAAATCGTCAGATTTCTTCCTTTTAGAATCGTGTTTAGGTCGCTCCATGTTGTTGGATTTTATATGAGCAGAGGCTCGCAAGTCAGCAAATGAATATTGAATATACGAATAATCATAATTGCTTCCATGTGTGCGGGAGAGACCAACAAAAGAAAAGAAAATTCTATTCCATAATCTCCACATTTAGCTTCCATTCACATTTAACCTTCTTGCATTGAGGACTTAATTCATTATGATTAGTAAATGTGTTTCTGTACTTCCCCCCAGTCTTATAATGCCAGCTTTTTCCGGTTCCTCCAACTTCTTGCGATTGAGGTAATTTCATATTCATTCTTAACCTAAGGAAACTTCCTATATAACTCAAAATTGATTCAAATGATACTTCCTTTGTTAATCAGCTATAAAATATTATCTAATCAATACATCCTTTGTTAATCATGTAATGCTCTGATTAAACTCTTTACCCTATAAATGTTTTTGGCTTTTTTTTTGTCATTTGCGTGTTTGTATCATCATTTCAGATTTTCAGCTGTTCTTTTACATATCACGTCAAAGTCATAGTGTTATTATTTGTCAACCAATCAAAGCCATAACCATTTGACATGATCGGCAACACAGGAGAGTGCCCAATTATCAAAGTGATTGTTATTATATCGATTGTTGCGATATTAATTATTCTAACGTCTATTATCGCCTAAATGAAAGTAATATAGGGAAAAAAAATAAGAAAGTAAAAATATAAAAGTTTATGTTATTGGACTAATTTATATGACTATGTCACAATTCTCTACCTTTGACTTTAAATTTCCAAATTCTAACCAAAAATCACTCTCCACCTTTACAAACTTTTAAGGGCTTCAAGCTATAAGCATTTACCAAGTCCAATTTATAATTGAACTTTTCTACAGGCAACAACTTTATTAATATGTTAACTATATGTTACAAAGCGTGAATTTTTTCAACAGAATATGACTAGATGTAATTAATTTTTTAATCTTGTGAAACATTACATCCTTCACCGTAGCTCCTATTTATCTATTTTTCTCATACTTTTTTCTTCGATCCCTATTATTGATGGTAATAATATACACAATTGAGTCTACTTGACCATATCTCCTTGGATGCTTGACAATCCTTCTGAGTCTATCCTTGGCTATAATGTGCTAATGCTTTCTTCTTGAAATTATTCCATCTCTTGAACTAGAGTTTTCAACCCCTTAAGCATCTGTTATAGGCTATTTTAGTGCCACTTTTGAATTAGTACTTCTCACTATTGACCCTATCACAATCTTGCTATATGATTGTCTTAATATATATTGCTCTCCAAATACTATATCCTTAAAAGTTATCCCAGGTTTTCACTAAGTACACAAAAATTTTGAATTTACTTTCTCATATTTGTCATCCTTCAATAAGCTCCTTTTATGAAGTTTGGTCATTTCTTTCACTAAGATTATGGCTCACCCACATGTGTCATACTCATTATGTTTTTTCTTCTATAAAGATTAAGACAACCATCAATCTTATTTCTATCTTTTCCATTAAGATATAAATGTCATGTTGTAATTTTTCTTTCATTACAATCAACACACCCTTAACCACCTTAAGTTACCCATCATTAGTAGAAAATTTATACTCATTATTTTTTTTCTTCTATAAAGATTAAGACAACTATCAATCTTATTTCTATCTTTTCCATTAAGATATAAATGTCACAATCAACACACCCTTAACCACCTTAAATTACCCATCATTAGTAGAAAATTTATACTCTTAACTCTTAAGAGTACCTATAAAAATTAAATTCTTCCAAAATTTAAAAACATATTAGGCATCCAATGTTGTAATAATTCCATCGTGTATCTTAATTTGCATTGAACCATTGCTTTTAACAGCATGCTCTCTATTATCACCGAATTTGATAGTATTACTATATTCTTTAATATAATAAAATTAATCCCTAATGAAATTTGTATGATAAGTGACCCTAATGTCTATCACATATTGATTTATAGATTTATAATTTCTCACTATTAGAGCATTAATGCCTCTTCCATCCTCTTCATCCGAAAATTCTTATACTACAATAATACTTGCTTTTTAATCTAAACTCTTTTCTCGTTTCTATTTTTTCACTGTGGAAGTTCCCTCTTAAAGTGTTCTTTAACCTTACAGTTAAAGTATTAAACAACTTTAGTCTTCCATCTGGATCATGACTTACTTTAGTTTTTAATACCCTTTTCTTTGCTCCTTCTTCTACCAACAACTAGATCTACATCTGATCTACCTTCATCTGTACCAGAGACCTTTTTATTTTCAATTATTTAGACTATATAACATTCTTCACATTATTGATATAAATAGTTTCCTTATTATACAACATGGTATCAATAAAATTCTTATATGAAATAGAAAGAATTGTTGCTTTGTCCTCATCCTTAATTTCAACCGTAACACTTTGTAGATAAAAATTATATGATTAAAATTATCAATCTTTTGTTAGTATACTTTTGATATATTTAAGGTATATAACTGTTTCTTTTGATATAAATGATATGTAAATGATCTCTTTTAATACTTAATTTTAATTTGTTTTCACGATAAATCAGTAGTTATTTTATTAACCACCTCACTCCAGACCTTGTCTCATAAACTTAATAATATTACACTGTACATCTTTGACAAGATCTCTTTTTTCTCCAATGCTCCCAAATTCTCTAGTAATTGTTATTCCCCTTCAATGCTGTTTTGCATCCTAAATGAAGAAATGCCTCTCATCTTCATTTTTTATGGGGTAAAATTACTTGATCTATTAAACTTTTCAAAATCGAACTTGTGAAGAGGCATCTTGACAATAAACCATAGATTTCTAAAGAAAATCTAGGCTTTGATATTAATGATTACGATATCAATTACTTTGATACCTATTATCAAGCAAATAGAAGCAATGTAAAAAAAAATAAAAAAGCAAAAACACAAAAATTTACGTGATTTGGCCGAATTATTTGACTTACATCTATAGATAAAGAGGTGAAATTCTTTTATTAATGTGAGAAAGACGATACAAAGAGAATTGATGACTACAACCCCATACAACCTTCCAAGGATTCTCTCCAGAGGTTCTATCTTAGATTCTTTAAGTTCTTTACTTATAAAACCTTATCAAACTACTTATAGACTAGGGTTGCCTATAAGAAGTCTAATTACTGTGAAACTTTACTACAACAAAATTCTAAGGCCACTAAGACTTTTTTTTCATAGATGTCTAGTGATATTAAAACTTTATTTCACTGGAAGTCTATGGTTACTGAAATTCTATTTCACTATAATTCGAGGCATATCTCACAGTCATAACCATTTCAATAGTTCTTATTCTTGACGTATGTTTCCTTTAATTTTAGGTATTCTACATCTTTCTCTTCCATTTTTAAGACATTAAAAATTCGAATAAATAAACAAGTAGTTCATATAGTAACTTTTTTGAGTTTTTTTTGAAAAAGAAGTTTTGTGAGCGCACTGTATCTAATCCAAAGAGACTAATCCTTTCATCTTTGCCCTAATTTATTTAAAAGGATAGTTCAATTAGTTTTAATCCAAATATGTTCCAAAAGTTTTCAAGTTTGTTAGTGACTTTTTAAGACTTGTTTTGGTCTAATTTGACTAAATTTGCTTTGTTTTACAACTTTTTTTTTGGATATTTACACCATTATGGATAAACTTGATATAGTTAATTCTATTAATATTTTATTTAACAATAGTGATTACATGTTATGGGATTAAAAATATTCAATCTTTTATGAGATTACAAGCTATGATGTAATGTTATAGGTGATGTTATTGAACACATAAGAAGTAATGAGAAAATCTTGGAAATTTCAAAGAATGCTTGAAATAATAGGATTGTAATAATCATCAAAATTTTATATAGTTTTACTACATATACGAGTTGACAATTAAACAATACTTAGATCATTTTAAAACTACAAAAAAGGTTTGGGATATGCATGCTAAATTTTATTCCATATATGATGCTCATCAGTTTTAGTTATAAGAGCGATTGCATCATTTCAAATAAGAAGATAGACAATATGTATTTGATTTATAAGGTATTTAGAACCAACTTGCTAACTCTGATCCAAATGGCACGATCAAAGAGATATTGAGTTGTATGCTTGACAAAAAAACCTTATGAATATAATGAAATTTTGAATGCACCTTTGTTTTGAATTTCAACCAATATGTAGATATCTTCTATGTTATGATTGATTTCCCTAAATAGAGACAACTATTGCTAAGCTTATATCCGAGTATGCTAGGTTGGGTACAGTAAAATCTCATTGTTCCTTTAACAATGTCTTAACTATTGTAGGACTTATAAGTTCTCATCCTCTAAGGAAGGACATTTGTAAGTGTTGTGAAGAACCTAAACATTGGATAAATGAATGTTCAATCAAGCCACCAAAAAAGGATCCTAAACAAAAATCCAGTAAACAAAGGTCAAAACATTCCTCTTTCATTGTCACAATAACTATGGATTCCACTCAGGCTTATGAGTATAACCTTATTGCTCTTCTTATTCAATTAGATATCGATTCCCTAAAATAAACACTTTTCTTCTCAAGCTAGTAATTCTAAAGCCTTAATCCTTGTCTATCATATGAGTTATCAACTCTTCTTAGTATCTTGATTTTATATTTTGAAATTATATGAGTTTTTTTAATCTTCGTTTTTAAAAAATAAACAACCAATTTTCCATGCATCCACTATACACAATGTTGATAAATCCTTATATATGTTAGTCATATTGGCAATATGCTTATGTTTAAGCATTCATTACTAACTACCCTCTTAATTCTAAAATTGTCACTTGATCTAGTCGCTTGTGGCCAACTATGTAATTTTTGGTGTTTATGTTTAACTTTCAAATCATGGTTGTCATGTGTAGGATCCAAAGTGGGGTAGATACTTAGGATAAGGCATAAGGAGGGGGATTGTTTGAGCTTACGTCACTTTATTTACCCCTGAGTCAACCAAGTTATGGTGCCATAATTATAACTGAAACTTGCTCTCCTATATTGATCATGTTTCTTTTCAACTTTTGAAACCTTTAATTTCTACTAGTTTGTTACGATTTATTAAACAATAACATGTTAATTGTTTATCTCATCAATTAGTCAAACATCAACACTTTACATTTCAACTATAGTAATTTTGAGTCATCTACTCATTTTGATTTAATCCATTATGATATTTGAGAATCTTCTCCCATTCCTACTATGAGAGGTCTAAAAATATTTTATCTTTATCAATGAATTTTCTTGATATATCTTGATTTAATTGACTTGCATGATATATATGGTCATTTTTGCTTAAATGGTCAGAACCATTTTTTTAAAAAAACAATCAGAGTCTCTAAAGTTAATAATGCCATAGAATGTAAGGATAATTCATTCCTTAGACTGTTTTCCCAATATGGTACAGTCCTTCATCACTCTTATCTAAGTACATCCCAACAAAATGGAAGAGCTGAGAGGAAACACATGCACATTCTTGACACAATCAAGGCCTTATTCATTTCTTCCTCCTTTCTTGAGTGTTTTTAGGGAGAAGCAACTCTTACTTATGTTTACACTATCAATCATATTCCTTATGCTATTATGGTCTCATTTAGTAACCAGTAATGAAAAATCGGAATAAAAAATGAGAATGGGAAAGTAAAACGAGAATCACAATGAGAATAGAATTACTGATTATGTGTATTTCGTATGGGATTAAACAAGTTAACAGTTATGCTAGTATTTGATATCAAATATTATGAATGATAAAGAGAATTTATAACTTATATTTAGTTATTGTATAATTTATTTTGTAAATAGTTAATTAAAATATTTTGTATTTTATAAATAATTAATCAACAAAATTTCAATGATTTATAAAATTATTAACTTTTAAATAATTTAATAATACTAATAATAATA
>JANIPM010000003.1:25481376-25501923 GCA_027478405.1 Erythroxylum cassinoides
AAATTTCAATGATTTATAAAATTATTAACTTTTAAATAATTTAATAATAATAATAATAATAATAATAATAATAATAATAATAAAGTTTAATAAAATAATTGTTACAAAAATTAATATAAAAGATCGTAATAACTAATATATGATTTTGATTATAATATTTATGAGAATATCTTAATAATATTTTGATAATAACTTGATAATATTCTAATAATCTCTTATCTCTTATTTTTAATTTTTGATTCCAACTTATGTCCACACCACCCTTAGGAATAAAAGTCTAAGATTGTTTAGAATTCATTCCAATTTTATCATTCCCTATTTTAGCCATTCTTAGTAATCAAACAAGCAAAAGTTAGGAAATAAAAGTTGCATTCTGATTCCTACTTTTTTAGTACTGGCCAAATAAGACCTATCAGTAATCAGTATCCTAACAAAATGGGAGAGTTGAGAGGAAACACATATAAATTCTTGACAGAATTAAGACCTCTTTTTTCCTCTCTTTTTTTTAGCGTTTTAAAGGAGGACCAGCTATCAATCATGTTCCTTATGCTATTATAAGTAATCAATATCCTTACGAATATTTTTTCAGTCATACTCCTAAATATAGTCCTTTTCAAGTTTCTAATTCTACCTCTTTTGTTCTTCTTCAACTACATAAACATTCCAAATTCAAACCTAGATCATGTTTATGTTATTTTTTAGGGATGTTTAACCTAAATGATAGAGATGATGAGATCCTTTCTCTCAACATCTTCAAATCTCTAGATATGTCATCTTTTAGGAACATAACATATTATCATTCTTTTCTTCCTTCCAAGTCTCATCCTCTAATTCCTTCTTCATTAATCCCTTTATTCCTTATTATGTTAACCCACCAATTTTGTTTGAGTATATCCTAATTATAGGATCTAAAGAAAAAGGACCAACTATCCCACTGAGGTCCAAGTCCCCCTAAACCATCATAGTTGTCACAACTTGTCAAAGAAACTAAACTCCCTTCTCATTTGGAACCTTATAATATAAGTCTCTCTCAACTTAAACATTGTTCTATTAACTCAAACATCTTTTTCTGTTATAAATTCAATAGCTATAAAGAAACTAATGCTAATCTTTTGTGGTAGCAAGTTTGGAACAGTAATTGCAAGCCTTAGAGAAAACTTAAACTTTGGATATATTCCCACTTCTCACAAGCAATACTTTAAATGTGTTTATAAGATTAAGGTGAAGGTATATGATCATATAGAATGTTATAAAGCTTGACTTATTACTAAAGAGTTATTCAAGAGTATGATATTGACTATAAAGAGAACTTTATTCCTGTAGGCCATCTCATTTTTGTTCACAATCTCGTAGTTGTTGCTACCATTATGAAATGGAAATTATTTCAAATGGATATTAAAAATGTCTTTCTCAACATTGACCTTTCTAAAGAAGTATATATGCTACCACCTTTATATTATAATCATCCTTCAGATACTATATTTTACCTTAAAAAGTCTCTATAGGCCTTATATAAGTTCTTTGAGTATGATTTACTAAATTTAAATCTAGTTTTCAATAGCTTGTATTTATTTTTAGTCTATATGATAATGCCTTATTTGTTTGACAGAAATAGAGATTGTGTGCTCTTATTACTATATATCGATGACTTGATCATTATTAAAAATAACTTTAGTTATGTTTCTAAATTAAAACGGTACCTCATCCAACACTTCAAGATGAAAGATGTAGGACATTTAGCCTACTCCTTAGATTAGAAGTGCTTTATGATGGTTTAAGCTACTATCTTTCGCAAGCAAAGTAGGCTATTGATCTCTTATCTTGCATAGGTATAAGTGACAAAAAAATTACTTGTACCCCTATTGAGAGTGATGTTCATCTCTCACCAATAAACGTCAAACCTTTAGATGACCCTAACTTGAATTGAAAAATAGTGGAGAGTTTAGTTTACCTTATAGTTACTCGTCTCGACATAACCCATATAGTTCACATTGTGAGTCAGTTTATGACAACTCTCTAAACCACTCATTATATTATGTTGCTTCATATTTTGTACGATATTAGAGGCATGTATTCAACTATGATGATCCTCGTCCTTGGAGCTCTACGCATACTTTGATACAGGTTGAACTAGAAATCCTACTAATAGATGCTTTAAGAATTGGTTTTGTTTCTTTCTTGGTGATTCTCTTATCTTATAAAAACGTAAGAAACAAATAGTTATAGCTCGTTCCAATATTGTAGCTAAATTCTAAAATTTTATCGACACAACTTTTAAACTCTTGTGGCTATTCGTTATTCACTGTAGTTTATTATATATGATTATCATGGTGTTATTTAAATTGCTCATAAAATACAAATATATTAAGAACAATTATCACTTTATTTGTCATCATCTTCAGTAAGTAACCACCTCCCCTATCTTTGTATCATTCTGTGATCAAATGGCAAACATAATCACCAAAACTTAACTACCAACTCAATTCAATGAACTAATAAACAAACTTAAATCAATTTCATTCTCACCGTCTTTACTTTAAGGGGATATTAGTCAACCAAAATATAATATATTGATTGTTTAGTGTTGAAAAAATATTATATAACATTTTAAATAATTAATTATAATTAATCTCTTGATTATTTACTTTATTTCATGTACTTATAACCGTATCCTTCTTGTACATATTCAATACGTATCTGGAGTTTGACGCTCAATCCTCAAGAAAAGAAACTTTTTATGGCCACTGCAACGCATGCTAGAACCCACCTTTTTGAATTAAATATTACTTCGAGATCAAGAAAAACTAGAAGGAACAAACTATACTCGACTTTATGTCGTTCACTTAAACTCTCTGAAATTTAATGAGTAGCAGCAGCATGAAAAGAGATAACGACATCATTTACCAAATATGATATACATCGTGAAGTCCACTGTTTCTAAATAAAAGGAATCTATACTGCCAATGGCTGCGCATCGCATACTTCCTTTACAATTTCCGGCCGGCATGGTCCAGGTATATATGCCCTACTCACTTGAACCACTCTTGGTTGGCACCGCAAATTTTAATTTGTATCTGTTATCCTCTTTCGGGGAGCGAGGATATATGATCTAAGCCAGGGAATATGTAAAATTTAGTTATGGTAAGATATGCATGAATATATATCAAGAAGGAACTAGTTCCATTTAAAGACTGCTTTGATTAGGAGAATATATTGCAAGCTGAATGCCATGTCCGATCCATGTGGCAAAAGCATATGGCAAATTTTTATCTTTTCCGAGGCCTATGAATCTATGTAGAAACGTTAAAGTTAGGTGTTGCAAGAATCCAATGCTTTCTCAATGTAATGGCTTGTTATCGAAGGTACATATATATACGAGTAATCTAATCCTCATCCTCATTGGTGCTGTCTTAAATGAATTCTTCTATTAAAGGTTCGAATTTGCTTTTAATATTTTTTAATAATTTAAAAAATATAAATTAAAAATAAGTAATTTAAATTTCTATAAAATTTTCTTTATCAATCATAAGCGATTCATATATTCACCTTTTAACGATAATTACAAAATAGAGAAAAAACTCAACTTTTGAGAAGAAAAGATAAGAGTATTAACTCTCGTATATTTTTTTTTCTATTTATAGAAAAAGATAAAAAGAATTTTTTAAAATTAAACTTCTCAATTATAATTAAAATTAAACTTTAATTATAATTATAATTATAATTTTAATAAAATTAAATATCTCATATTTAATTCTCAGAAATTTTTAAACTTTATAATTAATTCTAACTTAATTTAAATTGACTTTTTAAACTACACCTTTATATGTGACCTATTATATTCCTAATATATTAACAATAATTATAAATTAGAATTTCATAATTAGAATTAGATAAATCAAAACTTCTTTTAATTTATCTTTAATTCTTCAATTAAATAATTTATAATCATAGCTCAAAATTGATGTTTAGTAATATGTCAAGGTTATCCAAATATTAGAAATATCAAAGTGGTTTTGACTCAACATGTCCATAAATAGATTATAACATTAATGTCTTTTAAATCGAATCATATGCGTTCTCGCTATTTAATGATTGATTTATAATTGATATTTAAAAATATCTTTTCAGATCTCAATTGACTCTTGCTAGAAAATTTCTTAAATCACTATTAATTAAAAACAATGGAACATTCTCTCTAATTACTTTATAATAAAAAATCATATATTAATTTACTCAACTATCTCCATATGGATTATACTATTTTTAAGTACTATCAATTGATCTATCATAAATAAAATAGGTCATAAGTAGCATCAAAATATATTAATTTTTACATGAGATACTTTGACAACCTGAAGCCTAATGATCAATTATATAACTATTGTAATAAGGAAATTCATAGATACATAAGTAATATTCTATTTAAGATCTTCATAATCGGGTTAGTCTAATGAACTACTTTTTATTAAGGGCCGACATGTTTGTTTAAGTATCTCTATAATTTATGAGATAAATTATTTTCTTCATAAGAAAGAAACTTAACATATGCTAATTTTACCATTTTATTAATATCTCGTCTTGATGAAACTATAACCACGAACAATTTAGAAATAATATATAAATAAAAATTAAATATTATAATTGTGATCTCATCATAATTTCATTTGTAAAGTAGTTATTCCAAAAATTTTGTCTTTATTATTAAAACACCAAATGTAATTATCAAAATGCATAAGGAAAAATATTGCCTTATTAATTAAAATAATTATATCACACATAAAATTGCAACCAATTGATTGGTTGCAAAGGCACAAACTGGCAATCTTTTACTTGCATTAAAGCCAATTTTCTGTGTATCTAATACTATAAGCAGCCATATGTTAGTCTCTTTTGAGACAACAAATTGGCGAGAATATTTGCAAGATTCCCTTCTATGGGAACTCACTTTAATGCTATGTCTTCCACTCCACTATCTCCATGATTAAGTTAAACTTTCAAAGCATATGTTTGGATCAATGTTTTAAAAACTGAACCGGAAGTTAAACTGATAAAATAAGAGGTTTAAGGTTTACAAGATTCAATCAGCATAAGACTGTCATAAAATTAGTTAAATATTAAATGAAATTGAAGAATTTAAAATATTATTAAAGGAGACTGTCCTTAACCATCGAAGAATTTATAGTTTAATTAAAAAATGAGACTGTTAAATAAAACTAATTGATTTATTTTAGCTTATAAAAATTGATTTATTTACAAAAATTGAACACTTAGGGGTGTTTGTTTTAATTTTTTTCCGTTTCTTGTTGTGGTTTTTATAGAAAAGGAAACATCCTCTTAAAACACATTTAGTTCATTATTGTTGCATTCTGCATTTGTCAAAAATAAAAAAACCACAATTGTTTCACAAAAACGGAAAAATATGTTTCCCTAATATTTCACAACAGGTTTTCGCGTATTCTAAACTAGTTTTTTCATAAAAACAAATTTTCTCTCTACATTGACTTCATCTTCTGCATCTTCAGGGGTGCTGCGATTTTTCTGCGATTTCTCTAGGTTTGTTACTGTACCATATCTCTGTTATTCTGTTTATATGATTTCTCCACATATTTGTTGTTTGTGTGTGATTTCGTATCTGCTTGACTTGCTATTGTTATTACTTGTGTTTATCACCTTTAGAAGATTCGTTGTCTTTACAGAGCACAACGAAGTGAATTGAAGGATTTATTTTTAATTATGCTACAGTACCTATGCACATGTTACTGTAGCATTACTTGTTCTTCGTTTTTACGATTTATCCACGTATCTGCTGTGTTACTTGCAGTTATCGCCTTTAGAAGATCGTCTTCTTTACAGAATCCAGCACGAAGGGAATGAAAAGATTTATTTTTAAGTATGCTACAATACCTATATATGTTACTGTAGCATTACTTGTTATTCATTGTAGCTATCCACCAAGTGAGTGTTGCTGATATGATGACTCATAGTAACAGTACAAGCAACTTCTATCTTTTCGCTGAACTTTAGTTCAATTTTCTCACATTTACTTTAGATACCGGTAAGCTTTTCGATTTCATTTCGAAATTCAGAGTTCGTTACCTTCCCTTATGGATGGTTGTTTTGATCGGTGCAACTCTTAACTTGATTGGATATGGCATCCAATATCTGCTCCTCACTGGTCATGGGGTTTCTTCTTTTTCATATACTCAAGTGTTTCTGCTCACTGTGATAGCAGGAAATAGTTTGTGTTGGATCAACATGGTCTGCAACATTGCTACTGCTCACAACTTTGTCTCTAATTTTCAAATTGTTGTGGGCTTAACCATAAGCTATCAAGTATTGAGTGCTAAAATTTATACGATTCTTGTAGATGCTATAGTCCTTTATTACTCTGCAAAAATAGCTGAAATCTACCTTCTTCTAAATTCTATCTTGCCTATGATAATCTCTTTGATGGTTGGACTTATAATTAAAGATTTCATTCTTGAAAATGGGAAGAGAATGAGAGTTAAATTCTTGGCATTGTTTGTTTTGACAATAGCCACAGGAATGTATATTGTAGATAGCAGTTTAAGGTTCACGTTAGGTGGATAAAAACATATTTTTTATTGCTACAACGTTGGAGTTATTAGTAACATTTTTATTAGTAATATTACTGATAAATTGATCGTCATTAGAAAAATTTGAATTACAGAAAAAAAACATCACTAAATTGTCATATAAATTTGATAAGCAGTCGAATACAATGATCATTTTCAATTGTAAGCATTTTGTTTACCATCTCAACTTCCTTCATCATCTGAACTTTGTTAGTTGTTTCATGGTCGATCTTGTTCATGAACTTTTTGAAAAGATAAGAATACTATAGAAGAGATCCTCCATTCATGAGAGCTCTTAAACAACTTAAAACTATAAGAACCATATCCCATTTGGTTAAGTACTTGAACAAACCAAAGAGACCAACCTGCTTTGGCAGCTCCTCATCATCTTCTTCCTCTTCACTATAATCTCCTTGTTCTGATCCTAGATCTTGAAATGTGTCGTTGCTATTGAAGTAATTTTAAATGTTATGAGTGGAATTATTCTGTCAACTCAATTTTTTCTTTTGTTATCATTTATATATGATTACATTTAGTGATGGAAGGTTTGAACAATATAAACGATTCCAGTGATTGTATAGAAGTAAATGAAAAAGATGGGGTATGGAATTATACTATAGAGATGTAATTAATATCCTTGATGGTTGAAGAAGTGAAGAAGAGAAATCGAACGACTACCCAAATCTGGTTGGAAGAATATTAAGACAAGGCTTTAAACGAAATTCAATAAGGAGTATATTGATATTCAATTGAAGAATAAGTATAATGGATTAAGGGTTAGATTGAAGAAGTTCACGAAATTACTCAAAGAAATAGGAATCAGTTACAGCTCTTTCACTGGTGAAGTTAATGCTACAAATGAATATTAGGAAAATCTATTTAAAGTAAAAATGTCTTTTGTTTTATTAATATATCATTTTATACAATATTCATTCTTATATTCCTTTTTCATCCTTATAAGTGTATAAAATGGGTCACAAATTTAAGAAAAAGGATGTAAGAAATTTTTAGACTTGTGTCATATTTTTGGAGATACAACTACAACTGGTGTGCATACATATCCACCAACTAAATCTCCATCGAATAGTACATTAGAGGAATATGGAAATGATGTTGATGAAGATTACTCATATAATGAAAAGGAAGATTAAGATAAAATTTCTCCATTTAAAAGAAAGGAATCTCCTAAGAACAAGAAGGCAAAGAAGACACATTCTAACATTGTAGAAGAAGCCTTACTTATACATGGTGAACAATCAAAAAGGAAGAGTGATTTACTTGAGAAAAAAACTGAGTGAAACATCATCCACTGCAGAGAATAGATCTCAAGAGTCTAACATAATAATGGAATGTCTAAATTTCTTAGATGAATTGGGTGTTGACGATGTGCAATATGGAAAAGCTATAAAGGCATTACAAGATTCTCCACTTTATAGGGATATTTTTATGAAAATGACAAAAATAAGGAAGCTGGAATATATTATATTGCATTAGTTATATTTTCATGTTATTGTCTATTGAATTCTTATTGATTTGACACTTTTATATTAATCACTATTCTATATTTTGAATATTTTAAGTTTGTGCTTTGTATGAATATTTGACTTAATTTTAACTCTATATTTTGTACAAACATTTTTCAATAATTGATTAAATTTACTTGATTTAATGTTTTATTAATTATTTAGTGTTAACATTGTAGATATATGGATTTCTTATCAAATTTCAAATTAGATTCTAATGATGAACAAAAGAAGTTAATCATCATTTTTGTAGCTTAGGGAGAGAACAAATATTTTCATTTACAAAAGCAGCGATATAGAACTTGAGCTCTACTAGGTCAGATTGGATATTAGAACTTTTGAATGGGAATCCTATAAGGATTTATAAAAACTTAAGAATGAGAAAGGTAATCTTCTTGAGCTTATGTGATGAGTTGAAGAGTCTAGGAGGCTTAAAGGCAATAAGTCATTTGATCGTGGAGGAACAAGTAGCAATTTTTTTGATGACTATAGGGTATAGTGAGACAATTATAGTCAATGCAGAAAGCTTTCAACATTTGACCTGGACAATTTTGAAGTACTTTCGTAAAGTTGTATATGCAGTTAATTATCTTGCAAAAAGAGTCATTAATCCACCATCTTTTACTAATACACTTCCTGAGATTCAACATAATTCAAAATACGTTCCATATTTTTAGGTACATTCATATATTTAATTACTATTTTAATTATGTCCTTATGATTAATAATTATTTTAATATATTTTTATTTTTTAGGATTTTATAGGAGCAATAGATGGTACACATATTGATGCATATGTTCTGTCCGATGAACAAATACCATACAAGGGCAAAAGAATTAATCCAATCCAAAATATTATGTGTTATTGCTCATTTGACATGCGTTTTACATATGTAATGACTGGATAAGAAGGTACTGCAAATGACTCTCAAGTTCTTTTGAAAACAGTGACAAATCCAGCGAATCAATTTCCTATGCCTTCACAAGGTATTACATTATTTTAAATAAGTATAGTAATTATGATTCATTTTTAATATCTTTTTGTTAATATTATGCTATTTCTATATTAGGTAAGTACTATTTGGTTGACTCAAGCTACACAAATATGCTTGGATTTCTTTCACCATATCAAGGTGAAAAATATCATTTGCGAGATTATAGAGGCAGAGGAAGACCTTAAAGTCCACATGAATTGTTTAAATACAGGTATTCTCCATTAAGAAATGTTATTAAAAGATGTTTTGGCATTCTAAAAGCAAGATTCCCTATACTTAAAAATGTTGAGTTATGATATGAAGAAAAAAATACATCGTTATTGCTTATTGTGTTATACATAATTATATTAGAATGTAAGGGCAAAGTGATGAGTTATTTGACAGTTGTGCCAAAAATGAAGAACAAATTAGGAAAAGTAAAAATGAAGATGCAAGTTCTCAAGTGGAGTATAATATCACTCCAACACAACTTCAAGGTATGTCTTGGAAGCGAGATAAAATTGCTAGGCAAATGTGGAGTGATTATGTTATTTCTAATTGATTTATGTTTCTTTTTGAAAATGATAGTACTATTATGTTTTCAATAATTATAATATAATGGACATCTTTTATTGATTATAATAAATTAAAATGATTTTCTAATTTATAGAATTTTATTACATACAATTAGTATGTAATTTTTAATTACATTTAATTTGCATATATTTTAATTTTAACGATAATGATAATTAATTAATTTAAAAATATAATGTATTATATAAAATTATTAATATAAAAGTATAATTACAAAAATAGAAAAAAGATGATAAATCCAAACATGTTTTTGTTTTTGTTTTTTATTACTAATCTCAACCAAACAGGTTTTTGTTTTCAATTTTCATATTACAAATCTCAACCAATCAGTTTTTTTAAGAAAAACAAAAATAAAAAAATAGAAAACAAAAATTAAAAGCCACAACAGAAAAACATAAGTGAAACCAAACTACCTCTTAATTAATAAAATGATTAGTTTTTAAGAATAAAGGTTATTAAAGTAAATTGAACTAAAAATTTAAAATAGAACCAAAAAGCTATCTATTTCAAGATTTTTATAGTTGAACTAACCAACCGATTTGATTTTTTAATTATTAGTTTGGATCATTAATGAGACCTTAGTTCCTTTGCCTGAGAAAAGATTCTATTATTATCATGATATAATACTATTGGCTTAACAATGCTAGGAACCACTCCAAATTTAATAAGGAACCTGTTGATCCAATTAGCTTCCTTTGCTACCTTTGATAATGAAATGTACTATACGTTGATCATATAATTTGTAGTGGTTAATTGTTTATAACTTTTGCAACTTATTGCACCATCATTCAGAGTGAAGATGTACTATGATTGTGATCTACTATCATTTAGATCAGACTGAAAATAACATCTAAACACCCCTGAACTTTTAATTATAGACTAAGAAAACATGTTAAAGTACTTAGTCCTTTTTAAGTACTTTAAGATGTTTTGTAGAGATGTCTAATGACTACCATTATAATTAGCTTGCAATTTGCTTGTTATACTCAAAGCATACGATATATAGAGTCTAATACAAAATATTGTATACATTATTGGTCAAATGGCTAAAGCATATGGAATACAATCCATTTAATCTCTCTCTTCTTGTGTCCTTGGATACATATAGGCTTGAAAATTAATCCTAGGCCCAGCCTGGTTTGACTGGGTTTCTAGTAGGGCTCGAACATTTTCTTTAAAATTTTTAGGCTTTAGGTTGCCTAGTTCTGGTCAGCTTGAAGCATGAAATTTTTATAAACAATGACGTCATTTTAAGTAAAACGATATCATTTAAAAATTTAAATTAAAAAAGAAAATAATAAAGCTTTAGGCTTAGTGCAACCCGTTGTTATCCCTGGACATATACTTTATAAGAGAGATCCCATGCAATATAAGAACCCCCTTTTGAAGTTTTTCATGCTAAACCTCTTTAGGATTTTGTTTATGTATGTGGATTGAGATAAGCAGCCTTTTTTAATCTATCTCTGTAGATCTTTATTTTTAAAATATAGGCTAATTCTCCCATATTCTTTATAGAGAATTTTTTGGATAACCAAATCTTCATAGATTGGAGCATCGGTATATTGTTTTCAATAAGTAATATGTTATCCATATATATCACTAAAAAGATGGTTATACTCCTAATAACCTTCTTATAGATGCATGGTTCATCCAAATTTTTAGTAAGATTAAACTCTTTGATTATCTTATCAAAATAGATGTTCCAACTTTGTGATGCTTGTTTAAGTCTATAAATTGGCTTTTGCAACTTGGTTACTTAATTAGGAAATCTCTTAGATTCAAAACCTTTAGGTTATGTTATATACCATCCACAAGCAAATTCCTATTGAGAAATTCTATTTTGACATCCATCTACCATATTTTATAATCAAGATATACAACTTTAACTAATAAGATCCTTATAGACTTAAGTATATCTATCAAAATTAACTCTTTGTTTTTATTTGTAACCAGTTACTAGTAGCCTTGCTTTGTATCGGTGTATAATACCATACATATTAGTTTTTATCTTTAAAATCTAGTTGTATCTATTAAATATAATACCATTAGGATCAACAACCAAAGCCTATACTTGGTTAATATACATGGATTCCAATTTAGATCTCATGGCTTTATGTTATTTAAAGAGTCAATGTTAGATATTGCTTCTTGAAACAACAGTATGCTCATCACCCATAAGTGATGCATTGTCTTCCCTTTTTAATATGTAAATCGAATCTAGTAGGGGGACAAGATATCCTACTAGTGTATTGCGGACTATATGTCCTTTGTTGTACATCATATATACCAACACAAGTTTCTTGTTCTATTTGGATGTGAGTTTGTGGTTCTTAAACTTCTCTAGGTTCTACCTCACTTCCATTACATTCCTTGAGAATAAATTATTTTTCTAAGTAACATATCTTAAGATAAACACCTCTTGCTTAAAAGTATAGTAAAATTAATATTCAATACTTTGTAAAATTAATATTCAATACTTTCTTTCAAATACCCTACAAATTTGAATTTACTTAACTTAGTTTGAAGCTTATTAATATATTGCACACTTCATATAAGCATCATATTAATATATTGCACACTTCATATAAGCATCATATGCCTAAATCTTCAGAAGTGACAATTTTGGTCTATTACTAATCTATATCTCATATGATGTTTTGTCAACCAATTTCTATGGAACTCTATTCATAATGTAAGCAATAGTTTCTAAGGCTTATCCTTAAAAAGAGATAAAAAAACATTACATGACTTCTCATGAAACATACCATATCTAATAAAGTATTGTTTCTCCTCTCAGACACTCCATTATATTGTAGAGTTCAAAGAGAAGTCCATTATAAGAAAATCACATTCTCTTTTAAGTAACCAAGAAACACATGGTCTAAGTACTCAATATCTCAATCAGATCTAAGTTTCATAATACTCTTATTAGTTTGTTTCTCAACCTTAAGTCTAAGTTCTTTGAATTTCTTAAATGATTCAAACTTTTACTTTATTAAGTACACATAACCATATTTGGAATGATAATATTCAAATATAATGAAATATGAGTATCCACCTCTAGCGCGAATAGACATAGGGTCACATATATTTAAATATATCAGCTCTATTACTTACTAACACTTTCTCCCTTTCCTTTAAAGGTTAGTTTACTCATCTTTCATAAGAAACAAGATTCATAAGATTCATAGTTAAAAGGATCAAAATATCATTCTTTATGCAACTTTATGATTTTAATTTTATGAATATGATCTAACTTACAATAAATAAGATATATGTGGTCCTTTAACTTTATTTTCTTGTTATTCACTTTATCATATGCCTTTTAGGATCTAATTCATATAGACCATTTATAAGTAATCTGATTTTATAAAAAGAATAATTCTTATTCTTAATAATAAAATTAAATCAATATATATGTAAGAAGGAAATAGTTATAAGATTTTTAGTAATGACTGGAACATAATAACAATTATCTAATTCTATTACAATGCCAGATGACAAAACTAATCTACAAGTTCCTACAGCTAATGTAACAACTCTTGCTCCATTTCTAACTCATTGGTGTACTTTGCCTTGTCTCAATGATCTACTCTTTGTTAGCATATGCTTATTATTGCAAATATAAGAACCATATCCATTATCTAAGACCCACGAATATCTACATGAAGATTGAGCTATCTTAAACTTTTTATTTACCAAGTCAGCAAAATAAGCTTTGTAGTTCTTCTTCTAGTGTCTATTAACTCCACAATAAAACATGTGCCTTTATCATTTTTCTTCTTCTTAACACCACCTTTTAGCTTTGCTACTTTGGAAGAAGCTTTCCTTTCTTCCTTGTTCTTCTTTTTCTTATAACCCTTTTTCTTACTTTTAGAAGAATCTACAACAAGAACATAAATGGGTCCTTTTTAAGTCATCCTTCTATATTCTTGAGCATATTTAATAGTTTAGGAAATGACACATCTTTTTAGTTTATGCAAAAGTTAATAACTAGAAATAGCTCGAATTAAGAGATTGCAACACTATAACAATCTATAACTCATAGTCCATAAAAAAACCTAATTGGCCTAGTTTTTTAATATATCAAATCATCTTTAATATGTGTAGCTTCACTAAAGATCCTTATGCCATTTCGAATTTATATAATGCTTTATAAATTCAATATCTCTTCACCCTACTTTGTGTATCAAACAAGTCCTTAAGATGCAAAATTATAGTTGAGCATCTAGTGGGCTAAGATCTCATTCAAATTAGGCAACTTCAGTTTACTCAACAAACTAACTAGCTTTAAGTTAAGCAAATAACAAAACTTGAATAATAATCACATCTTAAATGGCTTTAAAATATGTTAGGAGACAATCCTTTTCCAAAATATATCTTATATATTATTCTTAACTCAGCCTCCAAATTCATATTATTTTGAGTTTGCTCATCTAAATCATATAAATTTACTTTAGTAATTTAAGATAAAATATATTCATGTTAAAAGACCTTGAGTTTGCTTAACAAGCCTTATGATAAATAGAATTATGATTTTTTCTTAAATAATAGAAGATAACTATCATATTTTTTAACATGTACTTATATTTAACTAAGGGTCTTTTTTTAAAACAAAACAAAACATGTTAATTTTAGGATTAACAGAAAAATGGAAGGATATCTGATGAATTTCATACAGGCATACATTTGATTTTTCCATAAACATGAACACAATAGGAGGTCCATATATAATTTCCAAAATTTTTAAAGAAGTTTTAAAATATATAGGAGGCATTTTGATTTATATTGAAATTTCTAGAAAATTAAAACAAATAACCTAATTAATTATTACCCTAATTCATATTGGTGAATTCATTAAAACAAGTTTTTAAGTCTTAATCTTTGTATTTTAAAAAGCGTTTTTTAAGTTTTAATTCTATCAAGTCAATAACAAATAACTTTAATCAAGTTAAACAATTAAAGGAGGCTATGATACCATTATTGAGATAGTAACCATAATCGAGTAACAGATGTAGTAATTTTTTTTACAATTTCTTAATTAGATCATAATAGTTTATTAACTTGGAAAAGATGAATCATAAATAAGTTGTTAGTCCCTAATGGCAACCAAGGGGGGATGAATTAGGTGTTTATAAAATTCAAGAATTTTTCTAACCAATGAAATCAACTTAACAACAATCAATGTGTGTGTGTGTGTGTGGATTGCTTTATATAAACCAATCAAACAATTGAATAATAATTTAAAGAGGACAAGGAATAGGAAATGTAAACTAATTTATAATGGTTCGACGAATAACCCTTGCCTACATCCACTCGCAAGACTCTTCTTGTAATTCCACTATAGTTCTTTTTTTAAGGTGAAAATAACTGTTGTGGAATCTTTCTCAATAAAAAGGTTTTACAATCTTCTTCCAAGGTGAAGAAGAATCTCAATCTTACTTGTATCACCTACCAAATACAATAATATAATGTCCCAACTAAGTATTACAACTCAAAATACTTCACTTTTATCACTTGATAACTTTAAAGAGGTTCACTCGAACAAATATAAACAACAAAGCTTAAAAGATTGAAAAAAGCGGTTAACCATTACATCAACTTATGTTATAACAAACTCACGGTATATCAAATTTAATATCTTTACCTTATATTGATCGACTACTAACCTTTATAGGTCGATAAATCACCTTAAAAACATAATTTTAACAATTTCAAACGCACAAACTCAATTTGTATAAAGCAATTATAGTTTTAAAAATTCGTAAATGTTCCCCCTAATTTTTTTAGAAGATCAAAAGACTTTTATATTAAAACAAAAAGCTTTTGTACCTCTTGATGAATGGAAAAACTCAAGCAATAAAGTGAAATGAAATGTTTATGTATGGTAAACCTTTTACAACATCAAAGTGATTAGAATAGAATTAACATTAAAGGAAAAGAGGTTAAATCGGGAAGACTAGTCAATCATATAAGTCAACTAGTCAACCAACTTTAGTGTGTTGTCAACCATTATATCAACCAAATAGGTTTCAAACTCATTGGAATGAAATTTGTTAGTCAAGGGAATATTGGTATTGGTCGACCAATATGCATCATGATCGATTAGAGGAGCAACCAAATTCCTTACAAACTCAATGGAAAAAAAGACAGATGCAAGGACATTGGTCAACCATAGGAGGGCATTAGATAATCAAATTTTCTATATAGGGGACTAGACAAATAACAAATATCTAACAAGCACATTGAAAAGGCCAAAAAAAAAATGATTTTTGGGTACAATGGTTAACCACACTAAGACATTAGTAGACCAATATGTCCCAGAAAGCTAGAAAATAGCCTCAAAGATTTAGAAAAAATAATCAATTAGATAAATATCAATAATGAATTAAAACACATAAGAGGATCCTTATCATATAGAATTTCCATCAAACATAACTAATTCTCTTTTAAATAGTGAAAAATCTATCCTTATTTAATGGTTTAAAGAGATTATTATCAATTGATATAAATTCCAACTTAACAATTTGATTTTGCATATATTCTCTAAGTTTAAGTACGAAGGCCCACACTATAAAACGAATTGTTAAAAACCTTATTCATAATTCAATCCCAAATAATCAATGTAATATCCCAGATCACCCGCTTACAGATATTGTCCGCTTTGGGCCTTGGCCCAGCCAAGCCCTCACGGTTTTGTTTTTCTCGAGGCCTTCTCAGGAGGTCACCCATCCTAGAACTACTCTCATCTGAGCACATTTAACCTCAGAGTTCTGATGGGATCCAGTCCGTTAAGCCATAAAAAATGCGTTTGTAAGTGAGGCCCAGCCTCCTGTCGGTCCAACTAGCCCAAGAACTGGCTCTGATATCACTGTAACAACCCAATAGTAGAGCAACCAAATTTACCACCTGTGCCAATAGAAGCTCTACAGCAGGTGACGACATGGTGGGCACAGTACATTGCGCAACAGCAACCTGAGGTTGGAGTACTGACACCACAACAGCCAGTAGCGGTACCTAGTCATACACCAGGGCAATGCCCGATGCTTGAAATTTTGGGTTATATCAAAGAGGCAAGGAACCTCGGGTGTAGTACTTTTAATGGGCGTGGTGGTGTTACAGAGGCCAAATCTTGGATGAGGCGAACCGCAGAGACATTTCATGATATGGGAATGCCTATTGTGATGAAGCTGAAGGTTGTCATTCGATTGTTGGAAGGTGACGCTAGAGCACAAATATAATGTTAAAAATAAACCATTACTTAATGCCTAAAAATTTTGTTTTGGTGTTGGTAAAAGAATAAAAATCTAACTAAAAGAACACATGCTTTTTGGTAGGAAAAAAATAACAAAAATTGAGGCCATCACATCTTCTAGCTTCATGCCTTCGACCACACTTGAATTCCTATCATTTAGCTCATCTGTAAATAATAAATTTAAAAATTAATCATAAATATAAAAATACATATCTTATAGGCAATTGTTAGAATCTAAATAAAACAAAATGGTCAATCAAGTGATTGGCTAGTTAAGGAAAAGAAACACAATGTTGTGTAATTGAAAAATTACAACTAATTAGTATTACACTTTCTAACATAAATGAAAGCATGAAATAAAAATGATACAAATATCTGCTAACATTAAGAAAGAAAAGGTATTAAAGTTGCTTAGTCTAAATAATTAATTATCCTAACTTTGTGCCTGAAATCAATGTGATCATTCTAATTCAACTTTTAATCATATTCTAGTAAAAGAGACTACATGAGTTATACAACACATCCATAACAAGCTCACAAGTCATAAATCAAAAGTCTAAGGCAAGAAATGACTTTATAGAAGAAAAAAATACAATAGTACTAAAATAAGTCAAAAGCTTAAGATTATACTCTTCTTAGTCGTCAACAATATATGCACTTGACATTGAAGAGCGTTGCACACCGTCATGGGAATCATGCAGATCACTTCGCCCATTTGGCACCTGCTACATATTAATAAGATGTAACTCTAAGAGAATATTTTATTATACTTGATATAAATAAACATTTTTCACTCAAACAATTGACATACAAAAGCAAGTTAACATACCTAATGATTTGTTCCATTAGTATTACTGAAATGACCACTCATAGTTCGAAAATGTTGTTGAAATATATTGTCATAATATTCAAGCTTTCCCAAAACATTGTTCAACTTTCCCAGCAACATTGAATTCTGACCTTTAAGTTCTCGTATTTGGACATCTTTTTTATTAGTAGTTACATAAACTTTTCGTAGTCCACCTACACTGTTGGACCCCAAAAATTTTCCAATTATTATCGATTTGATTATTTAACTATTTATTTAGGTTTTGGTTGATTATTCAATTGTTTGATTTTTTTTCTAATTTAGTCATTAATTTAGTGGCATGAATAGAGATTAGAACTAGATGGAAAGATTATAATTAAGTTAGAATTAATATGGGAAGGTTAGAAGTAAGATAGCTTAAATGAGTTAGTAGTTGGATTAAATGAAAGAAGGGGACAAAATAGGAAGTACAAGGTAAATGAAAGGTAAAATGGGGAAAAGACCATTAAAAATGGTTTTGAATTAGAAGAAGAAGAGAGAAGTGTCGTGAGAACCAAAGAGAAAGAAGAGAAAAACGAAAATAGGAGAGAAGAAGAGAGGTTTCGGTGAAAAAGAAGAGAAGAGAAATCAAGTTTGTTAAGGTAGGTTAACCATCTTTTCTTCTTACTTTATTAAAGGAATGGGTTGTATTGAGGATGAGGGAGTCAGAGAGCAAACGGGTTCTTGTGGGAAGAAGATGGATTAGGAGAAACCAATTGATTTTAGGGTTTCTAAAGTAGATCTTAAGTTTTCTAACCTAGATAGACTGTGGGTAGGTTAGACTTGAGTTTTATTTGTGTTTATTGTGATTTTATGATTTTTCTGAAGTTTATATATTTTATTGGGAATGTTGGTTTTGAATGCAACTTTGGTTGTTTTAGGAAACTAAGGGAATTCTACCCAAGAGTAAGGGGAAGGGCAAGCTTAACTTGGATTTTCACAAGCCAATTCGGTGGGTAATGTATTTATAGTTATTGTATAATTGGAAAAATTCTTGCCTATATGTGTGTATGTGGTTTTTCTTGAATTTGAATTACTTGAAATTGAAATGATTGTGAATATTTAGAAATGCATGATGCATTGTGATTATGTTATAACTTGAAAAAGGTTATAACATTTTGAATTAAATGAAAACAAGAAAAACATGAAATATGAGAATATGATGAAATGAGAGAAGTATGAGAGTGCAAATTTGTGATTGACTAAATTGAGCATAAATTTGATTGTGTTTGGGCGAGAGAGGAACCGTTTTGTAGTCACGTGCATGTCGACTTAAAGCCTTCTCCCGGCTACCCGCTTGTGGCACATGAAATTTGAAAAGTTGATTCGTTTTGTTCACGGAGTAAACTTCGATTTCTCTATTTTGTTCACTGAACCCTCGAGCAATTTGTTGTGCATTGTATCTTTAGATGTTCAAGTGTGTTGCATAATTGAGTGTGATATTTAATGGCTAAAGTTAATGTTGTATGTTAAAAGTTGGAGTTAAGTTGATCAAAATGCTTAAATTGCTTGAATAAAATTAGACTGCTAGATATACATGTACATATGCTTGAATATGTGGCCAATTGTCAATGGCTATATAAATATTAGCCACTGAGCTGTGTAGCTTACCTCATTATTCTCTCCTCAAGTGCAGATCAAGAAGATAAGTGATCCTTGCAAGGCATTTAGGCAAATTCCAAGATAGTAGGTTTTGTAACTAAGTTAGTTTGATCACTTTTGGGATAGCTTCATAAGCATGTAAACATCAAGCATTCTGTATATGTTGGATTTTAGGTTAAGCCCTTGTTCAAAATATTTTGATGTAATTAGAGTTATGTATGAGTTTCTGTTGCTTTGGCAAATGAGTTAAGAATTGAAAAGTCCCCAGGAGTATGTGCATGTGTCTTTGGTATATGTACAGTTCATGATTTAAATCTTTCATAGGTGTATAAATTGTGTGCCTACTTCCAGGAGAAAACTAAACTAATTGAGGCTACATTAGTTAAAGTGTTGATGTAGTAAGGATGTTCAAGGACATTTTTGGGAAATCACTTAAGGATAAAAGAGCATAAGCTTAGAAGGAAGGATAAGATGGACTTTTTGGACTCATTAAGGGTAGAAATAGAAAAAGAATGTATTGTTTTGCTTTTTAATAGGAGAAAAATGTGAATTGAAGAGGGAGAAGAGTGAGAAAACGAAATTAAAAGAGAGAGAAGAAAGGTTTTAGTGAAAGAAAGAAGAGAAATCAAACTTGTTAAGGTAGGTTAACTGCTTTATTAAAGGAATGAGTTCTGTTGTGGAAGAAGGAGTTAGAAAGGAAAAAGGGGTTAGTTTAGATAATGGAAAAGTTTGTGTTGGAAGAAGATAGAATAGGAGAACCCAATTGATTTTAGGGTTTCTAAGTTAGGTTTTAGATTTTCTAACCTAGATGGGTTATGGGTAGGTTAGATTTGAGTTCAATTTGTATTTGTTAAATTTTATGATTTTTTTTAAGTTTATGAATTTGATTAGAATGTTGTTTTGAATAGAACCTTAGTTGTTGTAGGAAACTAAGGGAATCCTACCCAAGAGCAAGGGGAAAGGCAAGCTTGACTTAGTTTTCGCAAGCTAACTAGGTGGGTAACATATTTATGGTTATAGTGTAATTGGGCAAATTCTTGCCTATGTTTGTATGTTGAAATTGACTTGTTTGTAAATGCTGAAAAATGCATGGTAAAATATGGCTATGTTTTACCTCAAAAGAGGTCATGACTTTTGCATTAAATGAAAATGAAGA
>JANIPM010000003.1:25655706-25671500 GCA_027478405.1 Erythroxylum cassinoides
ATAATTTTTTTAAAATTAGAAACTATTTTATAAATTTTATAAATTAGATATTAACGAAGAACACAGTTACGCAGCGGAGCTAATTTCCTTCTACTTCATTGAGACTGTCATTGAGCAATTGATTGGAAGCTACACATTACACACAGAGAGCTGATTAGATAGAAAGCACGAAGACATGTTTAACCTTTCAACTTTGACTCTACCTCCAAAGCCTGCATTGCAAATCCCCAACTCCAGCTTCTCCGGAATCCAAATCCGCCACAAATGTCACCTTCCAGCTTGCCAACCCATGAAACCGCGATTCTCGTCTTCCAAAACCCCATCTTCGTATGTGATAATGATGGCAAAGAGAGAAGAGTTGAAGGAAATCAGGTCCAAGACCACAAAAGAAATCAACGAAGAGGTTGTTAATCTTAAAGGCGAGCTTTTTATGCTCCGACTTCAGAAATCGGCACGTAACGAGTTCAAGTCCAGCGAGTTTCGCCGTATACGCAAAAGGGTTTGTGCTTCTTGATTCCCTTTTCAAGCCCTTTTGCTGTTTACGGATTTCATATCTGTTGATTTCGTATCTGTTGCAGTTGGTAAAATGTTAAATTCAATCGTGAGTGTGTGAGGAACAAACAGAAGAAAGAGAAAGAAAAGAAAGAGATGTTGTAGTAAAATTGTTATATACGTATGTGACGGAAATTTACCTACTCGAAAAAGCTAGAATTTAGGCTTTTCAGAAAAGCTCCAAATTTTAGCTTTTGAAAAAGCTGTATTTTGGCTTTTAAAAAAGCTATTTTTACTGTAAAAGCAATTTTGAAGTTTTCAGCCAAACAACCATTAAGTAAGACTTAAATATATTATTTATCAAATTTTGAAATGTTGCTGAGGTGTTTGTCAACTAAAAAAGCATTACTAAAAATATTTAATGACCTTAATAAGTTTTGAAAGCTATTTTATAAACATCCTCTTCCCGCACTCTTATTTGGTGACAAGTGACAACCTCCTCATTAAATCCAATTTGGAGAAGTTTCTTACACCATGTAATTCCATAAATAACTCATCCAGAATTAGAAATTTATTCTTAACTCTATTTTGATTCAACGACCTATAATCCATACAAAACACTGAGATCTATTCTTCTTCTTGATCAATATGAGTGGTATAGAAAAATGATTTACACTCTGTCTAATTCTTCCTGGTTTGACCATGTATTGTCCCCTATTTGAGCATGTCTTCCACAAACTCTTCTACCACACCTTTTAAACACATAATTACCTGCTCCTTTGGCACCTCGGACACTTGCTTGTTATCATTATTGACTAATTCTAGCTCATTGCCTTGCCACCATAATTTTATAGTTTCTTTTTTATAATTCAGCAATATGTCATCCAATATAGATAACTATTAAAGTCATATGGTTTCTTTTTGATAATTGCACATTATGATTGGTGCAGAAAAAAGACTTATTTGAGCATGTCTTCCACTAACTCGTCTTAGATTAACAGTCTTTGCTCCTTCTTTTAAAGGAATCCTATGGTCATGGAATATCTGAGGTGGAAGTCCTGTTAATTGTTCAAAGATATCATTAGACTCTCGTAATGCTTGTAACTTTACAAAATATTCCTCTACTAAACCATTATTCCTAAGTTCCTCCATTGGAGACCAATACTTTCCCTATAATGAATGTAATTATTTTTTCACTTTGTTTTCCTGAATCACCATGAAATAGCATACTTCATTATTAGTCAATATTCTTTGAACCTTCTTTGGACATTTGCTTTCTATCATCACTGACTAATTCTAGCTCCTTGCCTTGCAACCATAATTTCGTGGTTTCTTTTTAATAATTACATAATATTTCATCCAGTGTAGACAACTATTAAAGCCCTAAGAGTATATCATTTCCCAAGTATCAATTACCAATGCATCATTCATATACCACTTAAAATTATTTGCAAGGAAGGTGCATTCCTCATCCAACCATTATGGACACGTCTTTAATTTCTTCAAATTTTCCTCCAACCTTATTTAATAATGCCTTATTCCCAGAATTGTGGGTGCTTCGTATGAAAGCACTCTTCCTTCCCCCAATCCTTTCACTTTTATTTGATGGTTCTTTGCCTTGCTCACCCCAGGCGTAGCTTGTAATGATATTCCGAGCTGAGATATTCCTTCTTCTTCTTCACTTACTTCCTTGGTCGTTATATACTTAACTAGTCCATATGCATGTTATAGAGTTCTTAGATTTCATATCTTCACAGGATATTCAATATCGGATTTAATCCTAATTTTAAGAACAAACTTATTAAGTAGGGCTCTGGCATAAAAAAAATTATGTGAAAACAAATCAAATTCTACAGAGTATTCTTTTCAGTTGTAACTCCTTCAACTCTCTAATCGGATCTATAAGTTATATCTCCAAACTTTTGTTTCAGCACCAGTAAGTATTCACCCCAACTAGGTGATTCTCTGGTCGTCCTGTTTCAAAGACATAGCTCATGCCAACCCAACATACCTCCCTTTAAATGTATAACCGTTATTCCTACTTTTACATTAGCTGATGTTCTATTCACACTCGAAAACCCATGCCCTCAACCCTTCTACAGGAAACTCAATATTACTACATCTTATAAAAATAGTATAATGCCATTGAAAGTACCCTCCACGTTACTTGACCATGACACTGTTTGATCTCCACATTATCCTTCTGATACAGTAGCATTATCCATTCCTTCAGCTCCAGTATAATTCGTTCTTTCTTGACGAAGTTCTAGCTTATGCATCTGATTGCACAATTCCTCCTATATTCGTCTCTACTTTTGTCTTCTAGTGCCCTCCATCATTACACAGCGTCAACATTGTCCAAGGTCGGGCTTTGATACCAATTTTGGTACAGTTATTAATGAATCAGGGATAGTTACAGAAGAAGATTAGCGGTAGAGAGATGGAAAACGAAGTTGTTAATTCTGTTCATCATCTTCGGTTTAGTTTTTATCCAACGGTATGTTCCCATGAGTTGGGCGTTCCTTACTTTGGTTTGGATGTACCGATGTATTTGCAAATAAAAGCCATTCTCATCCTCTCTTCAATAGGAAGCTTGTTTCAATGCTTGCGTATCTTTGCTTGGTATCTGTGTGGGCTTATAAAGAGAAGGAAAAGCATGTAAATGAAAGAGATGATCACATCCACTTGGCAAACATCATCGACTAAAATCAGCTTGCACTACCAAAATGCTCATTTCATTTGGATAGCTGTACATCAGTTAACACTTAGAAATTTCCATGGATATATATATAACTGAAGAAGCAAAAATTCGATAAGAATTGTTGAACAACAAGAGCAATGCACAACTAAATTTACAATTTTCTAATTTAACTAAACTGAGGCGTCGCATGGACCCTTTTTTTAAAAAAGAAAAAAGACCCTTATTACAATGATATCTTCTCTATTTAATTCTTTTTAGGTACCTTTGGTCGTGACCTCATGCTGGCTCTCTTTGCAACATCCCATGCCTTGGCTGGTGCATGTATGCCTAGCTGTGCAGCAAAAAATGACTCGTATCCAGGCGAATCAAAAGAAAAGCCTGTATGTTTAGATAGTTCTCTTGGAAGTTGAGCTATAGCGAAGCTCCTTTCCTCTTCAGGTGTAAGCCCATTCCCAATCTCAAGCAATCGAGCTTTGGAATTGTCATCAGGCTCGTGCCTGTGAATTTCCTGAACGATCTGATAATCGTAGGGAAAGAACCATCTTTGAACCCTGAGTCAAATCTCAGGGTTAAAATGATGCCCCAGTAAGATTAAGAATATGCTAATCATGTATAGAAAAAACTAACATCCAAGTGTTTCAAATTGGTGCTGCTGAACCTTACCCTTGGTAAATGAAGTCACCGAAGAGTGCAACCACAGGAACGAGAACAAGTGTGATATAAAAATAGAAGGTACTCATCAAGACATAAATGACGAAATAAACACTCTCCTGCAATTAACATGAAGTGCAAATCAGTAAGTGGTATTATTATGAGCTGATATCAGAATGAAGAGGGAAAAGATCATAACTGACTCACCCGTAAGAGTGAATATACAAAAATGAACAAAAACCAAGCCAAAATGCTTCCTCCAACACTAATGTAATGCCATCTTGTAATTGAATTACAGATCATAAGAAGGCGCAGGTTAACTGTGATTACAACGCATGTAAAGGCCATTGTGCTAACATCCCATTGCCCAAACATCTTGCCGGAGGTATTTTTACCACGAGCACTGGAAACAGTCACAAAGTGGTAGAACACTAGAGATTGATACACTGAAAAGAAAGCATATGTAGCTACCACACTCCACTTGAAAAACACATTCTTTATCCCCTCTTTGTAGAGCTCAGGATATTTCTTGGACAGGGATGCGCTGACGTCCTAGCAAAACACACATATTTTCCAAAGAGAGCCAATTCAAGCTCATCGCAGATAATTGTAAATCTGTGCTGAAGCACTCATAAAGTGATGGTTAATTCAAGGTTTTGGTAAGCATAATCACCTTATCAAATAGACCAACCATGATCACTGGCAACGCTGTGAATATAACATTATAGAGAGACTGGAACCAATCTTCGTAAAATCTTTGACCGGAAAACCCAGTATGAAAGGTGAACCAAAATTGAGTCAACGTGAATGTAAGATTCTTGTAAAAGAAATATGTGATGACCTGCAGAAGCGTAAAAGCACAATCAGTTTTAGAAGGAAATATGTCCAACTATTGTTATAACATCAATCGAATGGAGGATTAAGGACTTGAAGATTGTAAAATTCAGACCTTGCATATTCTAAGATAGGACCAACGTCCATGCACAAGTAGCAAATCTGTTAGATAGCGAAATTGGGCAATTGCAAAATCACTAGCCATTACTGCCTGCATCCCTTCCAACCCACTTATTCCAACACCAATATGAGCAGCTTGAATCATGCTAACATCATTAGCACCATCTCCAATACTAAGCGTTATCTTGCACGCACCTTTCTTGACCAGACTAGTCACCTAAAATTGAATACAAATTCCTCAACCAAAGGCTTGGATACTCAAAATATGCAGTCGCACCAAGATAACTAATTAAACAAAGGAAATTATGACTTGAGGTTTTAATTTACTCCTGCACATCTACCCAGCCATACATCTAAGTATGCATATGAATAGTCTTCAGTTTGCAATAGAACCTTATGTATACAAGCAGTAACTTAGAATCTGTTATCAGACCAAACCAATGTGGACTTTCTATGTAGCATTGTAATGTGAGAAAATCTGTGTTTACATTCACCCAAAAAAAAAAAACTCTTAATGAATATATTAATGATAATTTGTAGTACTTGAACCATTAAGTGATTTAAACCAGATAAATATAGAAATTAAAATTTTAGAGAAACAACATTTCCTTGCTTAACAAAATGGTAAATGACAAGTTTTTTAATGCAAAAAGGATAATCACCTGTGCTTTCTGTAAAGGAGAAACTCGGCAGCAAACAACTGAACTACAGTTCAGGCTTAGATTCAGCAACATCACTCGTAAACTTGGGTCTAATGCGTACATTAAACACTTTCCATCAATAATAAGTGCTAATTTTGGTCCAGAAACAGTGCGCAATTGGTGCTGCGCCTCCTCGAGGCAATTTTTCAGATCTTTTTTTACTTCTTCCTTGATAAAATGAGCTATTTCTACTTGGTCACCCTGTCACAACAGTTATCATTTGACAGAAGAAATCAATAGTGTGTAATAAATTGTGCAATCCCAAATTAAATCCATGCAACTATAACGAACTTCTTACCCTGTTTTCCACTTCTCTAATTGCATCTGTCTCCGAACTGATAATGAACTGCTTCATTTCATTGTTAATTAAGTTGCAAGCTGCAGTTAATGACAAACAGAAGATATATTTAAAAAGTTGCGCGTTCATAAAAGCTGGCACATAACTCAAGAGTCAAAAATTTGGGGAAGGACAACGTAAAATAAAGTAAAAAAAATCACCATAAGCTATGTTTATTGCTGTTTCCAATTTATCTCCTGTTAGTACCCAGATCTTAATTCCAGCTCTAGAAAGAGTCTGTATACAAGCTGGTACTCCTTCTTGAAGCTTGTCTTCTATAGCGGTGCAGCCAATTAAAATAAGATCTTTTTCTACTAGTTCTGCAACCTGCATTTAGCTCAGTTTGTAAAAGACGATAACTTCAATGCATTACAAAAAAAGGCAAATAAAACCACTTAAGAATAATAAAGAGGTCTTTCTTCACGTGGAAAATATACGAACTTCTACCAGATCCTACCTCAAACAATCATGAGAGAACAATTTCTAATGTAATACTCCCTCCCATTTAAAATAAAAGTAGTTTTAGAGAGATTTTAATTATTCAAAATAAGCGTCATTCACGATTTTTCATGCATTAATTTCTCTCACATCCGAATTATACAGATTACATTTTCAAGACAATTCAACATGCAATTAATAAGGGTATATCAAACATTTCACTAGTTTTTTTAATAAATGTGTATCTCTCTAAAACGACACTTATTTTGAATAGAAGGGAGTACTAAATACTTCCTGAGAGAACGATTTCTAACGTAATAATAAATGCTTCACTGTTTCAAACTTTTGCTCATATATTATCTAAAGGATGATTAATTCCTGGGATTTTAATGGCATGAAACCAGCCATTCCAAGCATATAGCCCCCTTCAGCACACTGGTTCACTAGATTTCAATAATAAGAAAGTAGAGCAAAACAGCATTTTTAGCCATTGTTAAAATATCGAAAGTTTTTACACAAAGGAAGAAAATAGTATCTTCTTATAATGTTTTCCAACTTTTGATATATGCCATTACTATCATTACCAGAACAACACTTAAATAATAGCCTCAACAACTGCATAAGAAATGTTTCATACATAAAAGACAAATCAATATGAAAAATACACATTGCATTATCTTTCTTTAAAAGTTTAACAGCAAGGCATTTAATGAGTATCGATAGCATAGTTGATAATATCTTTCAACAAAACATTCAAACAAGATAGACACCAAATTGGAGGAGGTTGGAGGACAGGAGAAAACTTATGATCAGGTAGACTGTACCTCATCTAGCTTCTTCTCACGATCCCTCAAAGACGATTTTGCTTCGATGAACTTCTCATTCCAGGTTTCATATACTTCAGGGCTCAAATCCTTATATGCTAGGCAAAGAGTACGTAGTCCAGCTGATCCAAATTGTTCCAGGTGTTCCCTAGTTACTTTTTTTATATAATCATTTCCATCAGCCAATCTTTCATATATCACAGTATCAGCTCCCTGTAAAAAAAGGGTTTCCAGAGCCAAGTGTCATTTCCCAAGCCAACAAGAGCACTTTCCATCTTAAAGAGAATCAATTAGCCAGTAGTACAGACTCCCCCCCAGAACAAGTCTCAGGTTTGACTCAAACCTTCCTCCCTCAAGGTCTAAGTACCCTCCCCAGAAACATGTAGAATCAGGATTTTTTAGCAAACATGATACCTTAGAGTACAAGACAAGTCTACCATTGGAATAACGACAAACAACAGACTGTCGCTTTCTTGTGCTATAAGATCAAAGATACAAATGATGTCAGTATTATCCAAAATGCTATGATACATTGATAAATATAACTTTGTGCTTACCTGTTGAACTCCAGAACATTCAGAATTTCATATGCCTTGTCTTGAATATTCCCCATTTGCTCAACATGAGATTCACGAACATAGATCATGGTGGGTGTTCGCCTAAGGAAAAAAAACCAATTTCATAACCGCCATATTAGCAGAGTTAAAAAGTAATTGGAGTTAAACTAACCACTTTTATTGATTGCTAAGGAGCACCTATTGCTAAGGAGCACCTTTTAATTAAGGGAAAGGAAAGCGTTACAAATGGCAAGCATGTGATTGTATGCCAAACCTGTAAAAAAAGAAGCCAAAGTTCTTTGCAGCAGTAACTAAAGCCGCTTCATCAGGAGATGCAGCTTGGTAAGTGATCTTCTCAGGAGTCTCATCACCTTCAGTGAGCACAGTATGACATATAGCAAGGCATCTAAAAAATTCCTACGTAAAGGGCAAAAGCTATGATTTAACCTACTAGACTCTTAAGATAGATACATCATAAAAGCATACTTCAAGGACACTCAAAACAAACTATAAGAGTTTTTTTTATAGTAAGTGCACAATGAAAATATTAAATTGTCACAGGAAAGAAACTGGTAGCACTTAAAATGCTTACGTGGACTACTAGATTGATGTTCGAGACACTTGACACTCATAGAATTTACTGTAGTTTTGATAAGAACTGAATAGTATAACTGAAATGAGGCACAGTTTCAAGCCTCAGCAAGACTTGAAACATCTGGAAGTAGCATTTATCATCAATATTAAATTTTAGCATCTACATGCTTTTGTGGAAAGTTTTGAACCAAACTTTCAAGAAACTATTCAACTGAAAAGTTTAAGCAATTGGGAGTGTCCCATGAATGGATCATATTATTCTAAGACTCTTCCCTAGGTGTGGCATTTTTACTTGGCCCGATTTAGCCTAACGTCAATGGGGATAACCCAAATTGATCAAGCTTCAAGTCTTACTCGAGTTTTTTTTTTTTTTTTAGGCTAAGAGCTAGACTCGAGAAAAAGCCTTTTGGTCCGGCTCGACTTGAAACCTGAACAACCATAGGCAAAATGATGTTATTGTCATTTTTAAATTAAATTAAATAATTTAATTTTAAAAAATAAAAATTTTCAAACTCGGTCTAAACTTAACTGGACTTTGGATCACATAAGGCTCGAGGTCACCTCGAGTCTGAGCCCAATGCCTACTCTACTACTCACACACAGTGTGAACAAACATACACATTACTAATCCATCGAAAATGAGGGCTGCGTAACTTGAACTTGAAACCTCTTGGTTACCCAAGGCACTGATAAAATATCAACAAAGCATTTAATCCAAAAACTTAAACAATCACAAACTGCCAGCGGCATCAACTGTAAAATATTATATTACTACAGAAAAAAATGCAAAAATATTGATGAGGATTATACATTTTCCTAGATCAATCCCGGGCAATAGCCAAATATCCATAAGCAACTTGGATTGTGACTAAGCATAAAAGAAATTATATTTCTAAGAACAGGGGAAAAAAATAGAAGCTTCAGCTTACACACTTACGTTTAAAAAGTACCGAATAAATATGAAAACTCCTTAAAAAAGTATAGTACCTTGCAAAGTTCAGGATTAGCCTCATTTCTCCAACTTCCTCGCATAATCCTTGGATCATCAAAATTAAAACCCTTCTCATGAATTGCATTAGTTGATTTAGGAACCTGTACGAAAATCAACAAAATATTTACCCAACAATTTTCCATGCTACAAGAGTGAGTACAAAAAGGTGCTGATGTCAATATGTTATCTTAATCCATGCAGAGAAAGTTGTCCTTGTTCCATAAAGGCCAAGAACCATACTCCTTGGACATTCATGCCACTCCGTTGAGCCTGTCCCCTCTCAATTTCTGTTATACCAGATCCATAAATTTCACCTCCAATCGAACATTTAAAGAACTCCATCAAATTTCTTGTTAAAGTTCCTGTTTTATCAGAAAAGATATATTCCACCTGAAAAAATACACAGAAATTAAAGTACTAGACATGTTGATGATTAAACTAACCAATTTAAAGAAATTTAAACATCTACATACCACACCTCCAACATAATGGACATATTACTTCAGCAAAAGAAAAGCTATGTGGATTACAACTAATTCGTAAATGAGGTATTTCAACTCTAGGAATGATTAAAAAAATATTTATTGGTTGGACCTCTTTTTTTAAATGAGGAGAAGCCATTCACATTAATTTACCTGTCCAAGTTCCTCATTCAAATTTGAAGTCCTTGCCAATGCAGGGGTATTGGTGTCAGCATGGTACATATGTAAATCCTTGTTGATAAATTGAGTGCATTGAATAAATTTGATCGTCTGGACATGAGATTGCAATCAATTAACAAAAACTTCCCACATTCTGCAACGCTAACCTAATGTCTACGAAAATTGCATGAAGCCTGGCCTATAAACTGACCTCAATGGAAACATATAATGAGATGGGGATTATTGTAGAGTATAGTGTGATCAGGGTAAACATGGCTAGACCAACAACCTACAAAATAAAAAGGTGAATAAAAATTAAGAAAATAATGCTGGAAGCAAACAAAAATTACAATAAATATAACAATCTTATTATTACCCCAAATCGATTGCTAGGGTTAAATGCCAGTTCCACACCTTCTTCAAGTCCTAGGTAGAAATACTTACGACTTATGAATACACCACTGTATAATCATACAAAGCATAGAACATTATCATGCAAGAAATTTACAAAACACAAGAGGTAGCAAGTTTGATGGAAAAAAGTCCAAAGAAAAGAAGCAAAAGAAAACAGAAGACAATTTAGCCCGTGTCTCACCTGCCTATGGCTCCAATACAACACATAATGAAGAGTGTTCCAAAAAGCATGAGTATAAGTTTATCAAGTTTCCTCTCTAATGTACTTCTCTTAGAAGGAACATTCATTGAGTTCATCATAACCTACATGATTCCAGGCAGCCATAAAAAGTTATCCACATGTTAGCCACAAACTAAGCAGCAAGAATATAATGTCAAAAATGATAACATGATCGGCTTCTCTGGCATTAAAGTACAAATACAAACCTGTTACTTCCACATTTGTACAAAATTCAACAGTCAAAACTCTTGACACTCACACAACTTAACAAGAAAAATTTTGAGAATAAGGAGAAATTAGTAGCATAGTTATTGTACAACCAAATAGGCCCATGCCTTTGATAATAAGCACTACAATGACAAATTATTAGCACAATAACAAACCTTTGTTTCATGACCGGTAAATATAACTGCCCCAACAATGTACTCCGTATTCCTGAGACTACACCCCTGGAAGGACATGAAACCATAGTAATTAAATAAAACCAAGATTAGTCCTATCAAAAAGGTAGTATGAAGTCCCCTATTGGGGCAAGGCAGAGACAAAAGCTTGTTAGAAGCATTCAAGAAAATAATTATATCTTGAAAGTAAAAAGACAAATAAATATAAAAGCAACTATTATTGAGGAGGAAATGAATTTGGAGCTTAAGGACAAATAAATATAAAAGCAACTATTATTAAGGAGGAAATGAATTTGGAGCTTACTCTTAATAGAAGTTGGTTTGGACTGAGAGGTAGCGTCTGTCTATCAATAATAAGATTGCCAGTGAAAGTATAGAGTGAATTGTTCGGTTGCTCGCACTGTACTTCACCTGTATTAATGAAGCAATATAAGAATGCTTGCAAAGTAAGAGAAAGATGACATGCACGAGGTATTGGCGTGGTGCATGAGAAATTCCAAGCATGAGCATGAAACAAGGCCCATTCTTTACATAGAATACTATACATATTCAACAGTTTGATCAACCCATGATAATTTTGTGTATCATAATAATCACAGAAGGCAACGCTGCTGACAAGGTAAGCTTACAGACACATAAATAACTTGATATTAATCCCTAATGTAACTCAATGATGGTACTTGAATGTAATTTGGATGTACATATGCACCTATGTACTTCAAGTCAATGTACTTAATATTCTAAACCTAACTTAACCTTTGAACTCAGCAGCTTTCTCAGGACTCAAGTAATCCCAAGTCTTTTCCAATGCCTTTCTGATCTTGAGGTTTGTTTCCCCATCTAAATTTGATGTCTGCCAACAAAAGCCAAACTTTGAAAATGGAAAAGAAAAAGCAATGCTTGATAGCAACTTAAGGTCATGCTTTTTATGAAATAATGGATCTACAAAGCATGAAAGAAGGGAAACCTCAATGTAGCATACACCATCTGGATTTGTTGTAGCAAGAAAAAGAAGATCTGTGGGAAAGAATCCATCTTGTTTAACCTGAAAGACAAAGCAAATTTAGCCTGCAATATGAAGAATGTGGACATAATAGCCAAAAGTCTGCTCAAAAATGTGTGTTCAGTAATAGGAGTTCAGGAAACCCACCCTAATAATGTCTCCAACCTGCAATTTCTTCCAAGAAACAGTCTCCCACTTTTGATTTTGCAACATTTCTACGAGACTGTTATTTATCACCATATCATTCTGAAAGCGCTTCTGTTGTGTGCAAAAGAGGATAACAAAACAAACAAACAAGAAATGAGTAGCTTTCCCTCATGGATCACAGAAAAATTTGCCCTCATCATCTCCACCACCCCCCAGTCGCAAAAAACACTATAGAAGAGGAGGCATCAAGTTGAAAAAATTTTGAAAAAAGAAGACATTTGGGTTTTGTTCTTGTTGACATTATATAATATAACCCTATACTAGTAAATATACATATATAGTATAATCTCAGTAGCACTCAAAAACCCTTTTTTTTTTAAGAACAAGAAAAGATAAAGGATGCAATCATGTTATGATTGCATTACTCACCGAATCTTCAAATGCCTCCTTAATAAGAGAGACTAAAAGCACCAAACTCAAAGGAACAACATTTGTAATTGGATTGACTGGGCTGCATGATTAGAAAACTTGTTAAATACAACACATACATGTGTCAAATTACATATCTGTTGCAAATAGGAAACTTAATGTTCAGCAACACTTTAGACCAGATAGTCATATAGCTAGTAATTATTGTGACCAATAACATTAATTTGTAGCTTCACTTCTGAAATGCTTTGGAACGTTTGTGCATGCAAAAGTATGTCTGATTTCTGCTGTAGATCCTACGATGTTCTAAAGTAAGATGATTAAACTCAAAATGTTACATGACAACATTGTTGGGAAAATCTTATCTATGAATTGTTACAAAGGCTATAACATCCTGCAATTCTAAATCAACATCATCAACTGGGCAAATAAAAAATGTAACACGTCTATATAGCGAAAATAATATAAAGAGAAGAATACAATTAGTTCAAATAATGAGTATGACTATCACACCTGATTGGAGTCATCGATAAAATTGAGATAAATAGGAAGTAGCAATTGGCCACACGCCTGAACTGTCATTGCAGTAGAAAATACTCTTAGGAAAAGGATCACATTATTCAAATGACAGGGGAATGATAAATCTACCTTACCATACAGATAATGGAGCTCAACCAATTAACTATAGTTTTGTTTCAAACATCACTGATTTGAGCAATTTTTTGGAAAATTCAAAATCAATTACAGGGAAATAAATCCTAGGATTATGATTCTTTTTTATTGGAGATGATTTATTATCAGTCCATGATTAGCACAACTTATATTTGGAGTGAGATTTCACGGAAACTAGAACATTATCAAATACGTTTTAGATGTTCAACTATTTTCATCGTAAATTTCCCAATTAACCCAATCACTAGAAGCAATAAAGTCCCTCCATCATTTGGTCATTAAGCCTCTTGATGCTCTTAAGCAATTCATCAACATAAATGCCAAAGCATTATATTGCAAGTAAAGTAATGTAAGATTTCAAGCGGACATAGCCAATCATTTAAGGGAAAAGACATCTAAAATAATCAACATTCCATTTCCAAACGCTAGTTTACCTGTTCAAATAACCCTTTTGGTAAAAAGGTAAAGAAATTGTACTTTGTAGTTGAAATAGAATTGCCCTGAAACAATTTATCTCAAATAATTAAAAAGAAAGCAAATTTGAGCAGAAAGAAGGAAAACGGATTGAATAATGGAACTCTGACCACGTACTTTGACATATATCAAAAACATTCTTCAAAACATATTAGCACGAAAACTTTCAAAAACAACTAATGCAGAAAAGCTGAAAGCTAGAGCTTTGATACATGAAGCTTCATATAGGAACAATTCAACGAGAATCTTGGCTACTCCCAATAGACTTCGTCAACAGAAGACTAATTGACAAGTTTAAGTTATGAATGAATTTTGCAGATATAAATTTCATTTCAATTTTCTCAACTCAAATGACTCCTGGAAGATGGCCTGATAAGGCAACATGGATACAACTGCCTGCTCATTAATAATGAATTTTGCTTATATAAATTTCATTTCAATTTTCACAAGTCAAATGACTCCCAGAAAATGGCCTGATAAGGCAACATGGATACAACTGCCTGCTCATTAATCAAGGAGGATGGTCAAGGTTTTCAATATGTCTGACGTGTCGTAGGATAAATTACTGGCACACAAAAAGAACTAGGATAAAATTCATCCTGGAGACAAAGCTTATCTCTGAGGGTTTGATTAAATATATGACAGGTCAATTTCTAGACACATACTTATGCTTACATAAAGGTCTTTATATGAATAACATCGAAAAGAAAATTAATCAGGGTCATTGTGCAGTAACCCCACACGCAATGTGCTCCAACAATCTTTCAGTTGAAGCACCTCGTTCGACTCCAAGCACATTGTTGAGTGTTTCCTTTAACTAATTGTCAATGCTAGAGCACAAATACCAAGAGCAGCTTTCCTTTTCCTATCTAATTTAACATTGATCTTAGCATCTAACATGTATAAAACAGATAACATGCGATGACCTCATGCTTTCATCAATGAAGCAAGCATGGGTACCTACAATTTTGCACCGTGAAGCAAAAACGTTCAAGCTCAATGTTAGCGAAACCTACGTTTCACATCAGAATAAAGCCTAAGAAATCAGTTGCACCAAGTCAACTGAATTTCTAATTGCACAACAAATAATTCAAAGAAAAAGTCCATTTCTTTTCTCAGCAAACAAACAGACGAAAAGAATTCGACAAAAAAGCTTATACACACATACAAACGTACTATCCAAGCATTTATATAACACAAAACCTTGAATCCAACGGGAAGATTCGCCTCGCGGTCATTGCAGTAAATGGTCCGGTAACCGGGGGCTTGAGGCTGGACTCGTCCGAGTCGAACCGGCCGAGTCGTTGTACGACCCGTCAAACTGACGTCACGGCCCAGCCTGGACGTCGATGACCTAACCGTTTCCCATCCGCCTCCACTCATCGTCTATGTCGGAGCAAAAGGACAAAAAAAACGATCCAAACTCCAAATTTCCCAGAGAATAATGTTTGATCTGAAATCAATCAACAAATACATTGCTCTTCGATTTCTTCCATTTTCCTTCTCATTAAAACGGCGATGAAACAGAGAGGAAGATGAGAATCGTCTCCTCTGCTTTGGTTTTTTGAAAATTTTCTCCTTTGCAGTTATTCCGTTGCCGTTAAGGTTTTATTTATCTTTTCTTAAATATAATGGCCCACCAAGACACTCGCTCCCTCTTCGGCCTACGTTGTTCGTGTTCTTCACCAAAATCCAACCACGTCTTGTCATGCGTCTTAATTGGCAGTAATACGGTACGGTTAAGTAACCGCGGGTACTTTAAATCCGAAAGTACGCGCCATATTTGACGCGTTAGTTTCAACGACCGACTGTGGGCCCCTTTGTGGATTTGTTCATGAATTGTACACGTGCCGCGTTTGGGTAAATAAATGTCGGAGAATTAGAAGTTTCCAAATTTGCTGGCGGCGTCGTCAATCTTAGGAAGTTAGGAGGGCCGGACTGGATTTTAGTATAGTATTGGATATATCAGTTAATACCAATGGCATGGATATCGTACCGTACTGGCCGGAAACCAGTACCGATATTAGTACAAAGTTACCGGTAAAAAATTTCGCGGTATCATAAAAATCGAAAAATTTCGGGTGATTCCGATAATTGTCATATTTCCTAGGGACTTAATTGCAAAAACAAAAAATTTTACCCTAAAAATCTAC
>JANIPM010000003.1:25680510-25693013 GCA_027478405.1 Erythroxylum cassinoides
TGAGTTTTGTTTAGGGGACTGATAGACTTGTCTATTCTGCTGTTGGATGATTTGTAACAGATTAGTATTATGGTTTTAAAATTTAGTGATTTCGATATTGTGGTTTTAATTATTGCGATGCCATGTGGATTTTAGTCGGTTTGCTTGGTAGTGCACCTTTATCGTGGGTTACGTGTCGGAGAGACTTACGGGCATCCCGATGTGTACCCTATGGTAAGGGGGCGCTACATGATAGGAAGTCCACATTAGGACACATTTTTATGTTAGCAGATGGTACAATATCATGGAAGAATGTTAAATAGACACTAGTAAATCCCTCGACTATGCATATAGAATTTGTTGCATGCTATGGGGCAACTTCCCAGGTTGTTTGGCTCAGGAAATTGATTTCTAAGATGTCTGTAATTGATTCAGTTGCTAGATCCATTCAGTTATATTTTGAATGTCTTTAAACTGTATTATTCAATAATAATAATAAGCATATCGTATGGTCTAAGCATTTGGAAGTCAAATATCTGACTATAAATTAATTAAAACAAAAGGGTGACATTAAGGTGAACCATTTGAAGAATGAGTACATGCTTGTTGATCCTCTAAATAAAGGACTATGCCCGATTATTTTTGGGAAACATGTGTATATTATAGATTTACTAAAGTTCTTAGACACTATTTGTTAAGGATTATTATAATTCTATTAATACATTTGTATAGATTTCATGTATTATGATAGTATTTTTTTATATATTGATGATCATAATTTTTTTCTCAACCAGACTGTTTGTTGTACATTTTCATACTACAGGTGAAAGTCTTAAGATATGTGTCGATCTTAAGTATTTTAAAGGTCACTGAGCATATATATACAGATTGATATTGAGACTATGTCTTCTAGACATATATAAATAATTATATAAATCGATGGGTTTGATAAGGCATAGGGGGATACAAGTATTTAATCATATAAAGGTTTTCTATAATGGAATTTTGCATTCACTAAGAGAAAACAAATTTCTCTTATACAATTTAGCTTATAGAAAATGAGACTGAAAATATATAACAATGATACATTTCAAATCATACAGGTATCGGTGTAGTTTATCACACTCCATTTTCTCATTAATGTTGTCTCATTAATGCTAGTAAGATATTACATATGCCTGATTGTATTGGATATATGTTGCATATGACATATGTATTTGATATTTTTTGGTATCAAATACCTTACAGGACTGAATGATGGACTTTCATTATCTTTGAATCAAATGTTTTAAATTGGTCGACCTTTAAATTGAAATTTCTTAACCACTTTTCCTATTTTTATTATTTTACGACTATTGTAATTAATATTTCTCTAATGGGAGAATGTTAGTGATTTTTAATTAGACAATGATTAATTATAGGTTGTTTATAAAATTAAGGTTAAGAAAATCCAATTTGATTCAAATTAAAGATCGTAAAGAAACCTAATAAAGGATCTAGTTAAATGGGATAAAGTCTAGTGAAAAAATAAGCCCTAATTAATATTGGCCAATTATTTATTAGTCCTGTGATAGGGAGTCCTAATATGATTACTATAAATAGCTACTAGGGTCTCCTAATAGCTACTTACATAAGTTCCTTGATGTTCAATTCCTCTTATTTGTTAAAAGGCCCACACATTAAGAAAGGCACGTAAAGACTTTAACGACGTAAGGATATACAACTTTCATACAGTTTGATCAAAATTTTTAGGAGCTTGTTCATTTGTTGAGGAGTTTGTTTAATTGATTCAGCAGTTTGTTCATCATTCAATGGATAGCAAAACTAGTATTTTTTACATTTTCTTCATTAATATAAGTTCATGTTTGATCATGGGTCTATAATTTAAGTTCGTATTATTATTATTAAAAATATCTCCAATTAGGTTAGTTCTTAGACTGCTTAGACAAAGGAGAAGAAAATAATGTATAAGAACTTAGTGAAATGCTCTTTAGCCAACAATCGTAAACTTAACATCAAGAAGTTAAAAAAGCCAATGATGTTGAAATAAGGATATTATCTATATACAACAACTTTACACAATTTAAAGCTTGCACTTCCCATTATATATAAGAATTTAGACATTTTCCATTTTAAAAGGAAAAGAGAGAAGATTTAAAAATAGGAAAACAAATCACTCTACAATATTCTACTTTCTATATTATCTCTTTAACAACAATTAACAGATTAACCTTCACTAGTATCATCTCAAGTTTGACTTCGCGACTACAACAAAGTAAGTTTTTTGCCTACCCTTTTGGCTACGATTTGGTCAATCTTTGGTGATGATTTTCAAAATCATAGCTAAACACTACAACAAAATAGTTTATTGGCTACATTTCTTTTGGCAACAATTTCAAAATCGTAGATAAAGTTTAAACTTTAATAGTCAAACTTGTGACTATATTTTTCAAAATCGTAGCTAAAAATTGCCTGTAACAATGCTATAAACTTATTGTAATTTTTTAAATGAAAGTATATGTTATCTCAAACAAATAATATAATAATGAAAAGAGTATTGTCTCATAAATATTGTGTTTATTAATTACAAAATTAATCTAATTAAAAAATTGAATAATAAAAATAATTAATTGAATAAAAATATTTTAAAAGTAATTAAGAACAAAAATGTCATATTAAGCGAATCTAGCACTTACGATTTCTGCAAGATTAATCTACTTGACTCATCTAGTTTAATCACCTCGATTCCCTATGATAACTATGAATTTATGAAATTCATTTAGCTAAGAAATTTATAGTAGTACATAAAATTTCATAAATATCTCTATCTTATGAAAATAATATGATATTTTAATTTTTAATTTTTAGTCTCAAGCTTAATCATAAGTCATGCGATTCTTGATCAAGCAAGCACAACTATTAGTCATAAAATGGAACAGTAATCATAATTGGAATAAAACATCAATTTAATTAAAACTAGGCAAGTTCTAGTATTCATAAACTAACTACATTATAACCCTAAAAAGTATAACATCAAAAAATTAAATAATAAATTAAACCTGGCCTAAGTCATGATTTAAGAGAGAAAGAAAAACTAAAAATTGAAGCATATCATCAAAAATTAAATAATAAATTAAAAATGGCTTAAGTTATATTTTTGGTTATGTTTTTTAAAATCGTAGCTAAAAGTAGCTACTTTTTCAAATCGTAGCTAAAATAGTTTTTCAAAGATAGCTAAAAGTCACATAATATATAATTTCAGTCAAAAAATTTGGATACAAAAATATGTTTGTAGCCAAATGTTTTCACTCATCTTCTTTTTGTTACGAATATATTTTTCATAGTTTAGAAACCAAAACATAAGCAAAATTTATCATTTTTATTTCTTATATATAATTAATTCTTGTACCTTTTCGGTTAGAAATTTGTCAAAAATAACTCTTTATTCACGACCCTTATTATCAATATCATTTCTTATTTTTATCATATTCAATAATTATAAATTCACTAAATTTCATTTGCTCATTTTGTGATTAAGCATTATATTTATAAAAATCAATTTTAATCTTGTTTATAACGATTCTAAGTCTAAAAATAAATTTATTTAACAACAATATTATTTCAAAAATTTATAAACTTTTAACTAAAAATTAATTAATAAGTCTATCTAATTTCAAATAAAAATGGTTGTTCCATTTTTTTCGCCTGTTGGAATCTATGCCAATTTGGTGCCGTACAAACAAATGATTGGGTTATGGCTTATGGGTTGTGGCGTTTAATTTGAATAGAAAATTTGTCAGATAAATATGCCAGACGAGGAGGAAACGGCCCGAGCTAACCCCTTTCTCACTTTCCATATTGTCATAACGTGCATGTACAGTATGTACTATTTAGTATCCGAAACATTGAAAAGCCTTCACTAAGTGCTAAACAACGAAATCATATGAAGACATAAAATATTTATTCTTAACCTACATAAGACCTGTACTCTAATCTAAATTAGACACTTCTCTTTTGCTGATGTTATAAACTCCTATATTCTAGATTCTGTGACGTTAGGTTACAATTGTAATACAATAAGGTTTTCCTTTGATCAAGCCCATAAAAGTCATCAAATAAAGTTATATTCACTTGATTTTGTTATACAAATTTCTCTAAACTTCTTTAATTGAGTTGTCAAATTCTTATATTACAAATATTTTTACTTTTACTTGATTTTATAGATTTTATTTTTTATTTACTATATATTAGTAAAATATTTGATCCTTAAATTTCTTTTGACTAGTTTAATGTCTGATTTAGAAATGTCGAAGTCGATTCATTAGAGGTGATCCATATCCTCTACTCTTCATTTATTCTTCACATTGACTATGCTTTTTTGGTGACAAGCATTCATCATTATTTACACCGAGCGTGGGAGCTATAGCTCTAGCACGTGTATCGATAAGGAAGCCAATGTATCAATAGTCTGGCTTCCTTAGCAGCTATCTCCCCAGCGGGCCTTAGGATTCTTCAGGAGCCTTCGTCTCTGCTTCAGCTTCCTCTGGCTTGAGACCAGCAAGGATTTTTATATCGCAAATCTCTGCGTTAGTTAGGCTAGCTTTCGTGTTTTATCCTTGTAAAAAAAAAAGATGTTGAACAAGGTCTATCTCATCTTGCCTAGTCTGATTTTAGCTCGGATTTATCAGGTCATGGGTCGAGCCGGACTATTATTTTCAAAACGACGTAATTTTAAAAATTTTTCTAAAAAAAATGATAGACCAGACCACGTGAAGCCATAGGACCAGGGATTTGACTGTGTAGCCCTTGGCCCGGCCCGGGGCCTACCTTATGAACCTCTAATCCGAGCCTATTTTTAAAACTTTACTTTTTATTTCGCATTCACTGTGTTAATTTTTTCCGTGTTAGTGGCAGTGGTCTTGAAGACAACAATATGAAACTGGGTCGGCCGGGCCTTTTGATTCGGATTCCGGAGCTTACCCGATAATCATAATCTTGTAAGCTTGACCATCCACTGCTTTCCATGTCGGAACTCACAATGAGTGGAGCAATCACCTTATCCCTCCACTCGGCTCTCATATTCGCACAACCCACAAAGCTCCGACGATCACTGCCGTTCCACGTTCAAAGTTTGTCACTCACACACAAAGCATTTCACTCCCATAGCCAATTTTATCCCTACAAAAGCCTCTCTACGGTTATTTGCGGCTACAGCAAGGTCTCTCCTTTATTCTCACAAGTACTGTTTTTCTGTGTACTGAAAAAGTTTCCTGCTTCGTCGATATTACTCTAAGGATTTTGTTCTCAGTTGGATGGTGAAGACCCGGATGAGATTGGTGAAGTATTCTTTGAGGGCAATGACATTATTGAGGACGAAAGTGATGAGGATGAAGAGACAGAGAGCAGCATTGATTTGCTTGTCAGATTCTTGCATAGTATGTTCAAGAAGCTATCCAAGCGAGCCAAGAAGGCTTGTCGATCTCTCTTGCCCTCGGCTTTATCACCCCAATTGGTATATTTTATCTTATCCTTGGTAGGTCATTCACGAGTTAATGTTGACAGCTCAGTTTTTAAGTGTTTTCACGAAATGTTGGTTTGACCGTGGGGTCACATAGTCGAAGTTAAGATCTTTAACCTTTATGAATGACTTATTTGATTACTAGACAACAACTGGATTAAGATTAGGTGGTTTTGTGACAGAACTGGAAGAAGTGAACTCGTATTCATGGCAGATGTATAGAAGTAGATTGAGCATTGAGAAAGAAACGGAGTTTGAGATGTTATGTTCTTTTTTTCCTGTAAAATTGCAAGTCTTGTTCGTGGAAATAAATATGTGAAACTGCGCTTGTAATCCAGTCAATGTCTTGAGTAGAGTTGCCTCAATATCCAGCCATTGCAGAACTTCTGCTCATCATTCAAACTTAATCTAATTATGTTTTCTTTACGTGATTTTGGAAATCAGGTGTATTTTGCTGTTGACGGGTTCCTATTATTGGCTGGACTATCTATCGTTAAAGCAGTTCTCGAGGTATCAATTCAGAAACATTCAATGAATTGCGTGCCTTCACTTTTGTGGATGTGTTGACGCTTATGCATGTACTAATGTGGTAGAGCCATTGATATTGGACTATAGGAAATACTTGACATCTTGTAACGATAATGCAACAGCAGTTGTGTTCTTACCGGATTGCAACGAGTTATACTGTTCCTGCTGAAATAAAACATATCCTAGTGAACACGCATCACAAATTGCATCCCATTTTGCATTACACCCCAAGAAGTTAATTTCCTAGATGTAATCACAAAATAATTTTAAAAGGTACTTCCACTATATTTATGCAGTTCTATATTGGTTTGGTATTCAGGAAAGTTATTTAGTGGTTCTAGTGTTTAAAATATCGTGGCTTATATTCTTGTATAGGTGGCTTGCACACTTGGAAGCACTGTATTTGCGGTGATCCTACTCCTCCGAGTTGTATGGGCAGCCATTTCCTACTCCCAATCAAGTGGAAATTCATATGGTACAACACAGCCAGTGGGATGATGTAGTGGCCGATTCTGAGCATTCTTAGATTTCCCTCTTGGGTCGCATTTTGATCACTCTACAGTGGCTCCAAGTTCTTGTGAAAACGTGAATGTAGGTCCTAAGCTGGAAATTTGAGTTAGGAGACGTTCAAGCTTGTTTAACTTACCTCATCCTCGTGTATAGCTCCTGGCCATGGCAGGCAGGCAGGCAAGCAAGCACTATAATTAGTAGACTAAAGGTCAGACGTAGAAAACTCTGTTTTCAACTAAGGAAGGTTTCCTGGATCTGTAGATACATTTCTGATGACTCATTCTAGAGCATTTATTGATGCATTGGTTGCTTGTGCGTTATTTATGTATAAAATTAACAAGTGAAATGTCTAGCATTCTTGAGGATTAGATCCAAAGTCCAAATTGTATTGTGCATCAGTCTTGCCTAAAGCTAGAGCCAAATGAAAAGTGCTATTTATTCAGTGAAACTCGAAATTAACTTCCAACAAATTGGTTGTCATGCAGCAATGTGGCTAAGACAACTACAGGCTGGGAGAGACACTGTTCTATAAACCTGTCACGTCGTAGTTTCCAAAGTCACAAGCTCTAAACAGGCTGAATTTTTTGAACAAGCTGCAGTCTCCCAACAAAGCACAAGTTCATAATAGGGTTTATTAAAGATGTAAGCATTAGAAACTTTTGAACAAGCAATTTTCTTTTACAAGATACTTGATCAAAAGATCTGTTTAGTATTAGTACACAAAGTATGTCAAGCATGCTAAGATACACAAAGTAGTGGAGATGTTTCATGATGTTCTTTATCGGTCTCTTCGGACCGCAACTACAGCTCCATGCCTGACGTTGAAGGGGTAAAGGTTTTTTGTCTGGTTAACGTACTGGGTTATTCTTTGACAGCCATTTCACAATCTTATTATCCATTGCTCAGGAGACCCAAGACTATGATGTTCTTTCAAAACCACTGCCAACCTGCATATGCAGCCACTCCGGTGATGCACCACGACTGTAACCTTTCGTGGGTTGTGAGCCAAATGCCATGCCAGAAGCATAAGCATCAAATGTTGGCTGGCCAAACTGAAATGAAAAATAGAAAGGTCGTCAAAAGTCATTATTCAGGAGGCAATGAAAAGAAATACAACAACCATTCTGCTAGCCTCTCTTTCAATTATCAATTTCGGCTCTGTCCCAGATCTTTCAGCCATATTGTTCTCTTTTGCCAACATCCTATTACGTTAGTCTCTTTTTATCATAACAGAACAATGTGGAGATGTTTAGCCAAATGGATTACTTCCCTTGAAAGTTCCGTTAAGAGAGGCCAACTGATATGAAGGAACCGCCAATTTAAGCTGATTGGTGCCACTAGTTCCTAACAGAAATATCTGTTCAATGATATGAATAAACTTGTGCGTGGAGAAGCTAGTTCCAACTGTTGCCCAAAGCGAGCCATTTTTCAAAGTTGATCTCAACAACAATAGCGGGACATTATTATTTCTTATCACAGAAATAAACATCAGACATGTAGACACTATTGTCAAAAAATCTCATTCTAGATTATATATCACAACTAGATCCGTTTTATTTGGCAAATTACCAGGGTAGTGTCATCTTCCTCGGGACCCAAACAATTACCTTGATGAAAATTATAGAATTTGGAAGCAGCAGCTTATAAAAACAAGTTCGGCGACAATAATCCAGAGTGCATATAAAGCAATGAAACCGAGAAATAAGGTTCCATATTGCCATCAATGGTAGCACTCAAAGAACAAAGAATTGAAGAAGGTCAATGGTGAATTGAAATGTTACAACTTACATCTTTTGCAGGAAAGACTTCTATCCCAGGATTCACTCTCGAATTCACTGCTTCAAGTTTCATTGACAAGAACTGCATTTCCCAATTAATTGCAGGACTTAATTTCAATATAAGCAGGGGTGGAAGGAGAAATTTTGGCCTTCCCAATCCATGAGACACGAGGATTCATACCTCAACCTGACGTTGTAATGATTGAATGTAATTTATAATCTCATCTAGTACTAGTGCTTTGCCTATAACCTGCATGTAAGAGAACCTACTTTAGCAAACATGACTTCAGGCCACGTTACAGCGAGAATGAAAAAAAAAACCAAAATTTACTTTAAGAACATCACTAGCAAGTTAGCAAGATTGAACGTTCTCGTTGACCAAACCTTATATTGCAACTAACTGAGTTGTACCTGCTTTGAGCCTAAGAGAAGTTCAAGAAATTCAAATAACATACCTTATTACAACCAGGTACCAGATCCTGCAGAATCTTCATCCTTTCACTAATTTTTTCTCTCCTAGCCTGTTCACAAAATAGTTTCCATCGGCAAAGCTCATTCAGTAGCGTGATTATAATGAGGCATCTTTCTTCAGTTAACAAAACTAGGAATTCTTGGAGGCTCTGGATCTAACTCTCATTAAATCTTATAGTTATTAGTTCTTGGATAACTAAGAATATTCCTATAAAAATAATATTAAGAGGCTTAAAGAGAAATTACTCTTTCTGCTAGACTGTGGCTATCAGTAGCTTGACCCCTTCTTGCTCTTACATGGATGTAATCTTGTTTAGGTGGCTCTGGTGGTTTAGCATTCCGTTGCACAGGCTTATCTGAACCGGTTTCTGTTTCAGCTTTAGAATCACGGTTGTCATCTCTCCTTCCCGATGTTTTGAGCCGTTTTGGATCACAGTCATTCTGCCAATTCACATCACAAGTCGGTCAACTTTTACTATTTCCCAAAACCTTGTTACATTTAATCTTCTTGGTATCAGCAGTTTCTTAATGCCATCTTGAATAAGTTAATCAACTGTATAGTTGAGTAAGTCAGTTTGACATATCATCATAGCCAAGTTAGATGAATAATTCAATGAAACATCTTGAAAGCTATTTTACTAACATTAAAACAAGAAAACAAAAAAGAGAAAGCTTTATGGGTCACAAGTTAGATCAACATTAATTGAATGAAGTCGACAAAAACAAAAATACCGTTCTAATGCCATTGCCATTGCCATTGCTCGTAGAGACACCTTTACCCGAATCATCCTCCAAATCATGCCGTTTCCTCGGACCATTATGAGCTCCTCTCTGCTCCGAAGTCACCCGATCATTACTAGAAATTTCCCGACTCGAATCACCAAACTGACCCAAGCTCTGCCCAAACTGACTCCGGCCGGCACCATTCACCGGAACCTGCCAGATCTCCGCCAGATTGTACGACCCATCGTTCATTATTGCTGATGAATCCATAAAATCACGAACCTAAAACGACCCAATTTCTGCAATCGCAAGAAGTCAGTTTGCAGTGTTTTTCAAGTGGGAGAAATGACAAGGTTGATCTGAAGTTGAAGTGGAGGTTGGAAGTTAAAAGTTTGGAATATAAGTGAAATGGGGTGCAAAGAGGAGAGCGCTTTCTAAGTAGGAAGTGAAATGGATAGATAAACAGATCACATTTATGTTTACAAATGGCAAGTCAGAGGTTTATGGATTGGGCACAGAGACAGAGTGAGAGAGAAAAATTGGAAGAGCTTGTAAGAGACAGACAGGGGGAGAGAGAGAGAGAGAGAGTGAGCGAGCGTTGTGATCTCCTTGGACAGTGGAGGTTGGTGCGCTCTGTCTGTCTCTATCCCACCATTCGCTCACTAATCAGTATTACAAATTGTAAAGGCAGAGCAGAGGTCGGGAGTCGAAAACTTTTTAAGTCACTTCCAGCTTTTTTTGTTTTTAATAATTTGTTTCTATACTTGGATTATCAGCCGTCAGATTATACGGCCACCTCACTTGATTCTCTTTACTCAATACGGAAATGTACTCGCATTCTTTTAAAGCCCAGATAAATGGCGCTTAGTTTCACAATTATAAGTGGATAATGTGATTAAGATGTATTTATCACATCTGCTGACACTGATGGTTAGCGTTTGTAATATGCAGCAATTGGGTGTTGTCATTTCAGGGTTCCATCATATCATATCTCATTTCACACTGCATTACACTAAAAAATATAATAGTATGGGAAAAGTTGGAACAATGAAGGCTCACCAACATTTCATTATCCGTATAATGCTCTTTGTAATACTGAACTCTCTCCAATGCTGGTATAATAGCTGTGCATTATACGGGCATCGGAGATGCTCTTAGTTAAGGATAAGGCCCACCCACCATTAAGTGGCGTATAATAATTTCTTCATTGCTGTCAAGACATTTTGGTCGAGAATAAAAGCTTTAAGTACACAAATAACTCCATTACTGAGCTATGGTTTCAACTGAGGAATTAAACTCAAATCCCCTTTTTAATATTTTAGAGTATTGTCTAATATTATTATTATTATTTCTATTTTAATCAATTTCTTATATCAAATGAAGAATGTTTATTTCCAAACGGAATGATTATAATGCCTATTAGAAGCTATTTCTCCCGTCTTAACGTTCAAGGCGTAAAAGTTGAAAGAAGGGCAAATTGCTTTCAGCTTGCAGTGCCAAATTTGGCAGTTTCACGTGCCTTTAAAAAATAGAGCAAGAAAAGAGATGGGAATCAACCCTCAGCCTCAGACGCTGACTCGGAGACCAAAAATGTATGTAACAACTGTATTTATCGGTGGAGCAAGCAATCACAAGGAGTCCGTAGGTCCCACTTGGCAGGGCTTTCTCAATCTCACGTGTTAGAAAGGTCACACGCAAGCTTACCAAGGCTAATCGATTTTATGCTTTATTGATTAAAAACATAATATTTGTCCTACATGCTGTATTTGAATGACACATCAATTGCCAATTCCTTTCTAAAATCTGACTACAAATTGAATGAAACAAGCTAAGTATATGTAAATTAGTTTTTATCGAACTATAGGGCATTAATTTGCTCAATAGGTAAACCAGTGAGAGAGTAATTTACGGAATAGTGCACAGAATGGCCTGCTAAACCTTCCCGTTTGGAGGTCCAATTTGGTTAGGCATATGCAGTAATCACTACATCATCTCTTGTGAATCACAGCTTCTTTTGTTTGGACAAAGTTTCATTTCCGCCGCGTGTTGGACGAACCTTGTCTGATCCACTCACGCGTTCAGTCCCATTCCCATAACCATATATAGAAATGCCAACCAGCAAAAGCAAAGTAGGGAGGTTCGATCCATACACAGCCGTGTGCTTGTGGTCTTTACCATTGGCATTTGAGCATGTGGGGAAAACATTTTGAGGTCTAGTCAATTCTTATCTATTTCGTTTCTTTTGGAAATTGCATGTGCCAAATGCAAAACTTGAGGGGTGGCAATTTCGCTGTTTACGTCACAGGATTATCACTACCGAAACATTTCATGTGCCCAATTACTCTATATGGTATTATAAACTCTGCTATGCCTCTCTCCCTTTTCCACATACCTATTAGCTATTGAGTTCCCTTCCAAGAAATTGGTTACTGGCTTTGCGTGAGATTGAGATATGAACTCCCATTGCTTAGATGGGCTTAAAGCTGCTGATTCAAATTTTCGATTTGGTTATTCAAATTAAAAAAAGAGTTACACTGCATGTCCCGACGCTTTTCTATTGTATGAATACTTATCATGACAAATCTCTTAATATTAAATTATTAAACTCTGTTGGTTGTTTAAGAGTTGATAGGTTTAACTTTAATATACTTGAAACATATTATAGTTTTGTTATGTACTAAAAATTAAATCACATCAAACCAATCCAAAGAGAAATTTAAGGTTTAAAAGTTTATTTGATATTGAATTGTTATAAAATGAATGAAAATTAAATTATAATATAAAAATAAAATATTTTATTGAAATAAAAATAAAATATCAATTTATATTTGGTTCAGCCGGATTCTGATGAGGCTGAGCACTACCGCTTGGATCCATCAGATTGGTTGACTCTGGCTTGAAGATTCCTGCAAAACAACAAAGGCACGTCAGGGGTTGTTTCCCGATAAGCCCCTCCGACGCTCAAGTTAGTCTTTTTGGAGAGTTTTGAGGCTAGT
>JANIPM010000003.1:25696065-25711990 GCA_027478405.1 Erythroxylum cassinoides
ATAAGTGAGATACTACGGAAAGGAAGATAGGAATTATAACTGATCAGATGTAGTTGATGATGATGAAACAAATGAGTTGAGATTTGAGAGTTTAATAAAATCATTTTGGTAACTGAATGGTTATGCTGAGAACATTCCAAGTTTGCATAGTACAAAATTTCAAGTCTTCCATAAGGGAAAATTTTGTATTCTGACTTTAGGGTAAAATGTGGATTGATCTAGGATTAATTTGACAAGTTGTCTTCATGGAAGTTGTAGCTTATCTTTCTAGCTTTCCAACGGTATAAAGTATGAAAATTTTAGACATTGGAGTCAAAAGTTATGGTCCTTATAAGTGGAGATGCTCAGGAGTATAAGACGTATCATCTGGCGATCACGTGTAGTCTGGTGCGGACATATCGTCCGGAGAAGACGCATCATTTAGTGAGGACGTATAGTCTAGTGAAGACGCTTCGTCTGCTGATGATGTTTCATCTGGTGAGGACGTATCGTTTGGTAAGACGCTTCGTCTAGTGAGGACGTATCATTTGGTAAGGACACTTCGTCTAGTGAGGACATATTGTCTGGTAGGACGCTTCGTCTAGTGAGAGCATATCGTCTGGTGAGAGCGTATCGTCTGGAGATGACACATCGTCTGATGACGTCATATCGTTTGGTGCACTATTCATCTGACCCCTATGGTCTGGTCCAAATTTGGCCCTCTTGATGATAGAATCTATATTCAAAGTCTTCATAAAAGTTGTAGATCTTGAAGTTTTCTTCAAAACCATCTAAAGAAAACCCCAATCTGATGTCTCTAGAGAAAGTTATGCTAATTATTCCGAGATAGATTCAACTTGATTGAGGACATGAGCATGATTGATTCTTTTGGCCATAACTTCATAACCCGACCTCTAAATTAAGTGATTCTTGAAGTGATATATTCCTGACCCATTTTATTATCTCTTAATAAAAAAATTTGTAGTATCTAAGGTCAATTTAAAAGAGATTTATGTAATTAAAAGTAGGGATGGGTTGGAGGGGCATAACTAGGTTATGAACACACTTTGGATTTCTTTTAAGCATATCTTGAGCTATAGAGCTCTGAATGAGATGGTTCTTGTTTCAAAATAAACAAGAGGCAGAAAGCTACAATTATTTGAAGAAGTCAATTTGTGAGTTGGTGTTTAACTGTTGTAGGCACATCACCCTTATGGGACGATGGCTAATGAGGAGTCATTGAAATAACCCCACAAGAAAGCCCGCTCACGCTTTATGACTCCAGATTGTTAGGCTCCAGAAACTTCACGATATTAAGCTCACGTTTTCATGACTTCGATGTTGGGCTCCGGAAGTGGGGTCCTATATAAGTCCTTTGACTTTTAACAATTGACAAATAAGCTCTTATGTTCATCAATCTTTCCAATTTAGCTTTCTAAGTGTCTAATAAGTCTATAAGTCATGTCTAATCACCTCTAAGGTATTAGAACACATTTAACTTAGCCACTATAGTCATTTTCATCTAATGGACTCAGTTTTACACACTTACAAGCTTATATGTCAGGAATCTCCAAGATTTTGCATATCGATGAACTCTAAGTTCATGTGAGGGCATATAACATTATAAATCATTGACATATATCCCCAAAAGGATTTAAATACATCTTTGAACTCATATACCTATGTATATATCAATATACAGTAGCATCTCCAAGTATAGAACAATACAAAAGGGTTTAGAGAGTCCAACGTTACAATTATCTTCTTATGATTAGAGCAAGGATTATAGGAAGTGAAACCTTTAAATTAATATGTTATATGATTTATGGCTCTAAAATCAATTACCCATATTGTTAAGGAATTTTTTTACAGACCTTGGCAATATAAGAGCAACAAGATATATCTGAAAATGCTAGTGAAAATGCAATACATGAGGAAGAAGAGATACTTAAAAATGCTAATGAGCATTTACTTTCTATGGATGGCATTATAACAAATCCCAACAAATCCTTTAATTTCTCTATTTACTCTTTGTTTAATTTAGAGACCAAGCTTTGTAAATCTCCTTTATTAATAAGAGGAGTGCTAGATATATGTGCTTGTCCTTTATTAAATACACTTTTTATTTATTTATTAAGGGTCTACCAGTTAACACCACTATCTTGTGTAGCGATGCTTATTGTAGTACATGTATAAGAGAGAGTCTTTGTTGAAGGAATTGGATGAATATAGTGATTTATTAGCACCTTTTGCACGTTCTAAAATCACATATTATGTCGTTATGGCAATCCTTTATTTAGTTTTTGAAATATTTTTTAATTTCATAAATTCGAGTCTATCTAACAGCATCTTAAGTTTCCTTGGTGAAACTAAGAAATATACACGTATCACTTATCTTTGAGATCATTGAAATTCATAACTGAGATATCATTAAGGAACTTTGTTAGGATCTTCTTTTGAAGGGCCTAGTCTAGTAAATGGCTCAATTTTCACCTACACTTTAAGAAGTTACAGATCAATTTGTTAAATAATTCTTTCCATTCTATCAATGCATTAGTTGAATGTTCCATAAATTCCTAATTATAATAACAATAATATTACAAAAGGTAGAAGTTTCTAAGAGGAGGTTGGTTAATGTGAATTCTGATATGATTGCCTAAAAAGTTTGAGAATAAAGAAAGTACAGTATTAATGGATAAGAGGAATATAATAAATAAAAAAATAATTTGTTACTTTTTGATATTAGAGGCTTTGATACCATGTTACAATTTATGACTCTAAACATAACTCTTATTTTTTTTCAAATGGTTTATAACCATAAGAATATATACATTAAACAAACACCTAAAAATTAGGAAGCTAATCTCTACCATATAGGTATCTTCATAACCAATAGATATCAAATCTTTATAATCACAAGATTACCCTAACAAAAACATAAAATTCAATAAATATGACTATTATAATGAAGGATAATGGTTGATGAATATATAATACATATGTCACGACCCGGTACTACATCGGGCCCATGACAACCGCTGTATAATCATGCTAAGGACACTAACGATATCCTTAATCCGACTATGCAAAGCTAACTGAATATCTTTTTTATTATTATTTTAAAAAAATTTGGGCAGCACAACGGCTGTATTTTAAAAATCCCAAAAAGCTGCAAACAATTTTAAACACACTTCTATATTCACATCTAACCACAACTTCAGGACTTTAAAGTCCACTCTAGGCAATCTCAACAATAGTACTAAAAATTCATACATAAAATCATTTATAAAACACCAGATAGTCAAAAGTTAATTTACAATATCTTAAAGCATAACTACATAAACACAGTTCATGAGCCACTAGACAACAAAAGTAAAAACTAAGAAACTACCCACGTGTAGTAATACCTCAAAAATGTCAAAAGATCCCACAATCCATTCAGAGCTTTAAACTCACTAAATTAAACTGAATGATTGGAAAGCGGAGGGGGTGAGTACACTAGGTACTCAGTGAGCAGGAAAGACATATATCATAAATAGAATTCGATTCATAATAAGACGGTGTAGATAACCTATGAAGTGAATATATATCACATAGAAAATACATAGGCCCAGCCTATGACTCAACCTATATTGGCTAGGAACCATATAAGCCTAGCCTATTAACTCAGTCATCTGATGAACATAGGTTCCAGTTCTAGTACACAAAAGCATAAAAACATCATATGTATAAATCAAATATCGATAGGAAAACTAATATTAGGATAAGCCAAAACAATCATGTGTGACACCACTAGTTGGCCAAACTAATGTTCACACCTACCGATACTCGGTGTCGGCTAAAATTTCATCCATGGTGAGTCTGGAATACAGTTGACAAGAGCGTCATGACTCTAGGTGATGACCTCGTCAGTGTCCAGACCCTAGGTGTGGAATCGTCCGCGAGTCCCGTAGAAAGATGTCGATACGATGACTCGACTTTTATGTACTAGTGTCAAGGGTATGACAGTCACTTAATTAGTTGTGCTCAACACAGGATTGGCCAATCGTTTCCTCACCAATCATAAAAAATCATATACAAAAATTAAATACAAAAATCAAGTAAAGCATCATATTTTTATTTATTGGTCCAACGGATAAAATGAAATCGTACCATGGCTCTAAGCCAAAAGAGAATAAATACATGACTCGGTTATGCTTACGTAAATTCCAAAATATTATTTCTTGCAATAAAAGTTATCTTTTGCAATCTAAGTGCAAAGTTATTCAAAAATGTATTTTCATAAAATAAAGCATTATTATTTGCACTTTAAACTCAGATTTGTTAAAAACAATAACAATTCTCAAAATATGTAATAAAAATATCAGTTTCAAAAATCACGTTGAAACATTATTTCATACCATAAAAGTTATCTTTTGTACTTCAAATGCATACTTGTTCAAAACTATGAAATTTATTATATACCTAAATATATTATCATACATTTGAAATTCAATCTTACTATACGTTGCCTAAGTTCAAAATTCACATACCAGTCATCACACTTGTCTTATGATGTTCTAATCCTATTTGAGAAATATGGTTTCCACAACTCACCTCAAAACAAGATATTCACTCCCTTAACTTCAACAATCCTTGATATTAGCTCCTTGATTCATAGCTCTGAGCCTTTATACATAAAAAGGCATATGATGAAAATACTACTTAAACATAAATTCCATATTTATACACCATCACATTAGCTTCTCTTTTGCATTTTCTAAGGCATTTAATGCCTTTAATCTAAACTTAATCATTTCATAACATAATTAAGCACATCTTTATCCAAGCATATTAGGTTATTATTGATCAATATAGGCAACATTTCAAGTTTACTCTAAGTAAACACGGAAGTGTTTTCCAATGTATACCATTATAAAGCCTTAAATCCTAAGCCAAGTTCACTTAGTCATTTCATCAAACAGCTAATGTGCATGATTTTCAATTCACATTTCCAAGACTTTATCATAATAATTCATTCCCTTATCATATCTTATAGTAAACGCTTCCAATCGATGACACATTCCACCACTCCATTCCAACCAATTGCTTTCATTTAAGCTACATTTTACCAATTGTACAACTCATTACATTAATCCGCCTCTTCTCCATCATTTCGACCTAAACTTGACCATCACATATCTTCTTCATTCTCCATCATCAATTTACATCATACATGTATAATTAACACCATAGAATTCATTTAGACTATCAATTTCAAAAGATATTCAACAATTCACAAACTTTTACCTAAAGGGGACAATTTCGGTTTTGACTTAAAAAAAAACCTCTCCATGACACATTTCATTCATCTAAATTAGGTTTCTCTTCTTAACATGTACAAACCACCTAAGTCTTGTCTCCCTTAATTTGTCAATAATATTAGCTACCTTCAATTTGTCTCTTGCCATGACAGTCATTACCTTATCTCTTCTAGCGAGGTTGCACATCTATCGGAGCATCCTCATCTCTGTCACCATTAGCTTATGACTATGTGTGTTTTTGATAGGCCAACATTCTGCTCCATAGAGCATGGATAGCCTAATCGCTAAAAGATATAATTTACCTTTAACCTTAAGTGGTATCTTCTTGTCACATAGAACTCCAGATGCACTTCTCCATTTAAGCCACCCAGATCTGATATGGTAAACTACGTCTTCATCAATCTCTCCGTTACTATGGATAATGGAGCCTAGATATTTAAAACATTCCTTTTATGGTATAACTTCTGAACAAATCTTTACCTCCTTATCGGTAACCACTCTAAGTCCCAAAAAGTTGCACTCCACGTACTCACTCTTAGTCCTACTCAATCTAAAACCCTTCTACTCTAACGTATCCCTCCAAAGTTTAAGCTTGGAGTTGACCTCCTCTTGTCTGTCATCCTCTAAAATAATGTCATCAACAAATAATATACACTAAGCCACGTCCTTTTGAATATTCTTGGTGAGCTCATCAATCACTGCTGCAAAAAGAAATGGGCTCAAATAAGAACCTTAGTATAGCCCAATATTTATACAAAAAAAATGCTCTGTATCTCTACCTATCATCATTTGACTATATAAAGTGAAACTAATGAGAGAGTATTGATTCATAATACATTTGATTTTGAAAATATTATTGAGATGATTGCATATTTGTATAGTTTGAGAACTTATATTCTGAATTGCTTGTTTCCTATTATATTTTGGTTTGGATTAATGGGACGTAATGATTTAGATTATGAAGGGATGAGTTGAGAAGCAAGAGGTTGATGAATTTGAACTATTATGTGCTTGAGGGCAAACAACAAAGTCTAAATGTGAAGGAATTTGATATTATAAATGTACACATATTTCATATTAATTTCCTATGTTTTGATTGATAAAAATGGTTATAATTATGGATTATAATTATATATATTGTACTTTGTAAAGTAGACCGGAGATTTGGATCAAAATGTGCATAAAAATAAAATTTTAGCAAAGAAGGAACAAAAATGCAAATTTTGGAAAAGAATGAAAGTTTGGAAAGAAAAGTTCCAAAAGAAGTGTGTTTGCACACCTTAATCGATATGATTGGTAAAAAATAAACGTAATTAAATAAATAAGTCCCTTTCTAAGTCAGTGGATCCTAGGTATCCCCATTTTGCTGTATTTAGGAATTTGATTAGGTATCACTCGTTTTGGTAAATAATCCCAATAAAATTGGGATCATTTGGATTTATTTTTGAACTTATCTTTTATCCTTTATTTTAAGAAGATTAGATAAAGTTTACCAATCTAACCTATTCACTGTTATATACAATTCATTTGTAATTATGATGGGTTATATTATTTATTGGATTTAACATTCATCATATAGGCCTCGTGGACTTAATCACATTAGACAATAGATGAACAATCGTATAAATGAATGTGGACAATATACAGGTCATGCATGTAACCCTGAAATACCAAGGTCTTAAAAAGTATGCCAATTTTGCTTTTGACCATGGGAGTAAATACAGGAAACCATATTTCAAGTTGTTCATATCTTGACCTTTCCCATTAAAAAGGATGGATCCACATGTGGGACTTAGATCACCTGGCCTCTCCCATATGAAAGGTGTTTGCATTTGATAAAAGGCAACTCATCTCTCTCTCTCTTTAAATACTTTCTCAATTTACATTAATTTTTTTGTTAGAGTGTCTATGCTGGATATACTTTTAGACTCCATTTTATAGGTCTTCGAGTTCAAAGATCACAAATATTAAACGACAATCCTAGCTCAACAAAAGATGATGGATTTTACCAATATCACCTTGCTTCATATTGTAATTGTAATATGATTGAAACTCGGTGTCTACTTGTACACATATTGTACCAGTACTGTAATTGATGGTGAGTATAGCCAACTTGGTGAATTTAATGGGCTAACATTTCCATAAATATAAGCCCAAAATGTTGGGCTTGACAGAATATGAATGCTGTCATTTGTTTGTCTTCTTAACATGGTATGGTTGCTCTTAAGAATATTTTAAAATGACTATAATTTGTAAATATGTTGATTTACTTCAATACTTTGTAAAGAGAGATCTATTATTCATATTTTATCTAATATATTATGTAATTTGTTTACATAAATCAATTAAAAAGATATGAATTTTACATTTTAAAAAATATCAAATTAAGTAAATCTTTTGTCTTTCTTTATTTATTGATTTCTTTGTCGTTAGTTTTTATTTCATTCTTTTCAGAATATTTAATATTGATTTAGTACCATTACTGTGTATGCAATCTCAACGAACTCCGAGCAGGATTGGTAAACAGCAATACAGAGGTCAGGCAAATGAGTAGAAGCGAAGTCGAAGTCGATGTCGTGCTAAGCCCAATTTGTGAGAAAGAATTAATGGTCAGAAAAAGCCGAAAACGAAATGGGTAAATGTCAATAGAATCCCACCAAAGACAAAGACATAGAAAATCTCGCGTTGTGCGAAGAGTTCCCATCTGCGAACGGAATCTCCTTCCATTTAATTTGCTTGGACCATAACAATGGCAGCACCAGAGACTGTTGCTTGTCATCGGTTTCATCGTTTATGGGTGTAAGTAATTAATTATCCAAAAACATTAAGAGCTAAGCTGGTAGGTCGTTAAGTAACAAAACGGAATTTGTTTCTCATTGCCATGTAAGCCTGGGTTTACTGTTGCTTATATTAAAAGCAATTTTTCTGAATTGGACGATGTTCTCCAGGGCCTCGTACTGGAGCGCCATGGCATGAACGGTACGCTGGGAATGGTTTAAAAAATTGAAGGTTGTATTAACTCTCACCAAAGACCAAGCGTTGATCATTTAAATCTATGGAAATTGTTCTTGTATTTTTTGTTTAATGAAGGACTGAAACTGAGGAGAAATTACAAAATTACAATATAAATTACGCAGCCTAGTTTGAACTTTGAACTAGCGATGGTGGTGGTAGAAATCAAGACGCGGAGTGTCAACTGTCCACTGAGAGAGGTAGCATCTCCGGTAAGTCCGCTGCAGATCGTAACCCTGTCCTCAGAAACGTTTTGACTGGTAAGTAGTTATTTAAGAAGTCAAATGTAAATGCAATGTGGCCTCGGAAAAATAGAAAAAAGCAGATGATGTGTAGATTTTTACATTATCAGTTCATTGAATGCTGGATCAATTAATTTATTACCTTTTCTCATTGGTAAATGTAATAGTTAACAATAACATGAGCGTTTGGCCGAAGACGTGGGGAACTAGTGGACTCCAAAGCCTTAGAAGTCCTGCTTTGAGTCTTTCAAATCTGGAACTTTCTAAGAGTAGTCGCATCATTTATATTATATACTGAGTAGAGATAAAAATATAATTTTAGAAGACGTTAAAGCTTAAAAGATTCGTGTTCCTAAAATAATTAATTAATTTTAACATTAAAAAATTATTAAATTAAATCAAATTAAAAAATAAAAACTTAACCAAAACTATATAAGTCAAAGATTTTACTATTAAACAAATTAAATTGGTTCGAGTTTTAAAATATGATTTATAGATTTCATGTATCAGCTGAATTTTTGCTTAATGATATAAATTAAACTAGTCTATTATTTAATTTTAAAATCATTAATTTGTTAAATATTTTATATAATAACATATTGATAAATTATTATATATTTTTAAATTTAATTTAATATGTATTTAAAAGCAATAATTACATTTTTATTGTTATATAAAATTAAAAAACAAAGCATTTGTAAAGAAACAATTATCTTTTATAGGTATAAGGTTGTAAAATCTTTCTGACAAAATTTTTAAGACTTAAAATAAAAGGAAGGAATTAAAGATTTGCAAATTTTAATTTTCTCTAAATTACTATATTTTAAATTAAAATCAATCTAATTTGAAATTTAATAATGAGTTGAGAATCATAAATTCCAATATGCCCATGGAAATTCTGGAACTACATGCTTTGCGCGAGTTCACATTGACAATTTCATTTTACACTCATTCTTTTTCGTGCACGATTCCTATCTATTTTATTCTAACTTGTAGGCCAGTGAAGTAGAGAAAACTTGGACCAATGTCGTGTCGCTAGCCAAGTGTAATGGTCCCTGTAATCGTCAATGAATCTTTTTACCCTTTGAATGAAAAGATCTTTCATTGTATGAATGCCATTTTTGTGGCTGTTATGGTGGGGCTTCAAACATGACCTTTGCTGTTATGAATCATGATGGCGGATGTCAATATGTCGCATTTGAAAGTGACCTTTCGTCTCTCGGTGCCATTTCCATGTCCACAAACAGTGAACAAAAGAATACATATTTTACATGCATAACTTTTATTTTTAATACGCTTCAATTATTTTCCACTTTTGTGTTCTCATGATTACTGCAGGAAAACGGTTCATAGTCATACATACCAAAGGGTCAAAGAAAGAAGGAGCAGAGACGATAACTTCACACCAGCTGCATCCCACTGCTTCCACTGTATAGTGTTATAATCGTCCTAAGCCAGCGTTATAACTCCATGAATACTTGTCAACAGTAGTAAGTTTTAGATTCCAAAACACCGAGGCTATAATGGAAAACCCATGGATCTACGTGTCCTAAAATCTTTAGTCTCCGCTAATAAATATTTTCTACAGTATTTAATCAATCCATCAATAAGCAATGAGTTGATAAAGATGCAAGTATCTCTAATATAACAACGACTCCACTCAAGATGTACGGTAGAACGGCCAATCATGAGAACTCGATACAGCTAAGCAAATAGGCATTAGGCAAAGCTGTTGCCATCTGTGGAAAGGAGCCTTTTTGGATTTGGCCGTTTCGGCTCATATCTTGTTTGTTTGCTCCCGTGGATTGGATATGGCAGAGATGGAACATATCTTCCCTGACACTGACTCGCATGCCATTTACTTTCCAACTTGTGTCCCAACAATAATTCGCTATTGCTTGTATAATTCTACCTCTAAAGATTATGTCAATGAACATGAATGCATGGTCTCGTATCAGAACCTGCTGCGAGTAGATGAGATGTCCCTGTCTGTAGCGATATATTCTGATTATTTCCATGGGATCCATTCTTATATTTTCTCAGATTCAGTGTCGGTGATTTATTCCTCTGAAAGACTTCAATGAAGAGGGTAATTGATGAAATCTTCTTTAAAAGATACAACTTTATCAATGATACTGATGACATAACGTGAGTCATACTCAAATCTATTTTATAGAACGCACAAAGTAAAAAAGAGACTTGCAACAATCAAACGATAAAAGCCAAGTCACCGGAAAACCGTACCAAAATGTTGCCAGATCTAGACTATACCAATATTAGCCGGAGGGGACTGGGGAGGGTTAAAACCTGCCATAAAAATTAACCTTCGAGTTGCCATAGATCTTGACAAAAATAAGGCAAACCATTTTTAGGTGAAGTTTGGTACAAAAGACCAGTTCACGTAATCCAAATGGACCTTTTCTTCACACGCCAACCACAAAATACACGTAGACATGATTATGTAGTCTTTGGTTGTTTCTTTTGTTTTTGTGGCAAGTTCACGTAAGCAAAATCTGACGGTAAAACATAGGAAGTAGGAACCCGGCCGACCACATTGTAGTGGTGCTTTTGGTTTATTGTGACATTTATCCGTATAATACGTAAATGTTAAAAGCACAATCTCAGACTGCGAAACCAACACAAAACCAACGTTGTTTTCACGGAAAATAATTGGCAAGAAAATAAAATCTCAACTAACAACAACTGCAGCTACCAACCCAGAAACTACCCTCCCTCTATCTCTCTGGTTCCGGCACACGTTCGGCTAACAAGATTGTGACACGTGGTGAAATATCACACAACTGGATCCCTCTTAATTTCATGGCTTCTCTTAACGCATCACGACCTCCACCACCGGTCCACAACTGCCGTCACTCGGTGTACCCATTTTCTTTATTGATAATAAATTGGAGTAATATTGACTGTGACTTGATGTAAAAGGCAATTTAACAAAAGACTGCTCAATAATTATTGCCACGGAGATGGGATTTCATAAAAACTCCATCTTGACCCAGAAAAGAACTGCAAATAGTTATAGTTTTGGTTTCATCCTTTATTTATAATCTTCTCTTTTGCTCTCTCTCTCTCTCTGGTTGTTAGGGGAGAGCTCTGTTTTCAGCCCTTCTTTTTCTGAGGTTTTTTCTCATTAGAGCTCCTGTGAATATCTGTACTTGTTGAAGATGGTCATTTTTTGAGCTTGTAACAGACAGATATGGGGGGTTGTGTTTCAAGACCCGAGTCTTGTGTTGGTGGAAGATTGAGGTCTTCGAAGAGGAAAGCACGCAAGATAAGGAAAAGCATTAAGAGGAGGGTGCCGTCTAGATTGTCTGATGGATCATTGGATAAGGCTGATAGGATTGTTGTCCCATCTGATCAACTGTCTGCCGTCACCAACCCCACTTTGCAAGGTCCGTCTTACTGCCCCTGTTTGTGTTTCTGCATCTCTCTGTTACTGACATATTCTTTTATGAACCAAAGTTTTAATTTTTCAGCAACAAAGTTGTTACCTTTGCTTTCTTTCTTCTTTTTTTTTTTCCAGGATAAGTGGTTTTGAGTTCAAATTTTACTGGGTTTTAAGCTTTAATGAAATTTGTTGGTTTTTTCACATACCCGTGTCCTAAAGCATTCTTAGTTTGGATGTTGACTACTTGGTATTCGGATTTTGGTAATGATGTTGGGTGGTTTAGCTGCCTTTCCGTGAAGTGTAGGCAAATGGCTATTTCTTTTCTACCATGAATGCGTTATTGGCAAATGTGATGGTAAAAGATTGTTCTTGATTTGAAGCAAGGTACTGGCATATATGTTAGTAACTGAACAAACTCCGCAACTGAATTTCCCTCGAAGAAAGGTATCCTTTAACTGCCAATTACGAATAGACGCTCAATCACGTTAAGAAACAATAGAAGTTATTAAACTTAGTATTTGTCACAAATTGGATATATTTGCGTGAATGTTGTTCACGGAGAGCGTATTTGTCACAAATTTTAAATGCTTGAAAAGGTTGCTTGTGTGCTTTCATGTAATTGATACTACGCGGGCTGCAACATTTGTTAATTCGTGGTTGGAATTCGGTCGGAGATAGTTTAGATTCAAGCTAATTTAGTTGGTTTTGTTACTGCGGTTGTTGTTGAGAAGCACAAAGCGCAGCATATTTGGAGCTTCCAGTAGCCATTCTCAATGGTGTTCTGCTGGTTAATGCCGCATGTAATGATGGCTCTGGAGGAGAGATTTTCAATTCCAAAACCTTATTCACCTTTGTTTAAAACCTTTTTTGTACCTAGTTGGAATTTAATACATAAGTAGATTATTCAAGCTATTGGTGTAAATTCTAATTGTTTTTGTGAATGTTGCAAGTGGTATCTACTGGAAATAGAACATGAGTCTTATGTTCATCAACGCATTCTGTATACTGCAGATTTTTAATTGTATAATGAATAGTGGTTCGTTGATGATTACATATTTTGAGGCAATGTCCATTTGTCCTGTGAATAAGCTCCAGATGATTCACAAGTAACTGAAACTTATTTTAACAGATAATATCTTTTCTTTTTGATTGCTACACTTCCTCTACAATATTTTGCGTATACATCATGCTTCATAATAATTGTTCTCTCTCTCCACAATTGGCTCATATATCAGTTATTGTAGACAATATCTGAATCCAGTTTGAAAAGTGGTTCCGTTGCTTATTTGTAGACTTTTGTTGAGATAGAAACTTGTTTTTCTTGGTATTTGACTAGCACAGGTGGCAATATGTTTGTTCTAATTTTTCCATTAAATCAACTGCAACAGTATATTTAGTATTTTCTTTTTCATTATCAAACATGCACTCCTGACTTTGTTTCCATGCAATGGCTGCAGGAAGTATAGAGGAGGCATGGTATGATTCATATGCAATATGGGAATCTGACTGTGAGGAAGAATTTCAAAGTGTTCAAGATGGTATGATACATTTTGAGAATCTTATTACTTTTTATCATGATATATGCTTTTCATATCTTGTGATTAACTGAAGAACCTTATTTGCAGATGTCTTATCTCTAAATGGTTTTGAAGGTGCATCGATATCAAGTATTGCATCTAGCAGAGATGCTAATGATGGAGACAATAATCCCATGCAGCAGTCTTCTTCAACCAACCAGATACACAAGACTAGGGATCTGTCGGTAGGAAGTTCTGCATGTAATTCTGCGAGTGAGGTTGGTAAGCAGTTGAATAATCTGGCAGTTTCCAATTCTGATTCTGTTGATTCACTGTCAAAATGTGATGGACCATCGAGCGAAGTAAAGCAACCTGTGTTCCTTGATGAAATTTCCTCCTCTGTTGATGAAAGTACTGGTAAGGAGGAAGGAATATTGGATAATTGTGGAATTCTTCCAGGCAATTGTTTGCCTTGTCTTGCTTCTACAGTGCCATCCATTGAAAAGAGAAGATCTTTAAGCTCCAGTCCTCCTAGTGCAAGGAAAAAGTCTGCCTTGAAACTGTCTTTCAAATGGAAGGAAGGGCATGCCAATAACCCACTGTGTGAGTATCATTGCTCTTAACTTCAAAGTTTTGGGGTTTCTGAAGTACAAATAGAAATAATCAGTTCTTGAGCTCATTGTTATTATTTGTGTTTAATGTTTAGATTTCAATTCATAGTATCAGTAATTTTAACTCACTAGCGTTAGTTCTGCTGTTTGCAGAATAACAGAATGATTTGTGTCAATCACTATATTATTTGGCTTATATGCATTATGACTTTTCTGTAACATGGTAAATCCATAAATCTTCAAGGAATTGAAATTTTGAATATAAGCTAAAAATAGTTTTTCAGAAATTCACAGCTGATTCATGCCGACTGCATTTATTTGAGAGATGAAACTTCGCAGACTTTTTAGCCTGGATTTTACGAGAACCAATAATCATCCATAGTTCAGAGGAACAAACTCTTGCAGCTTCTATTATACAATTCCAGTATTCATTTCAGATTTGAAAACTTATGTTGCCTGGTATTTAGTTGATTTAATTTGGTTGCATTATCTGGTCTCAGTTTCTTCAAAGATGATTCTGCAGAGACCAGTTGCAGGTGCCCAAGTCCCCTTTTGCCCCGTTGATAAGAAAATGCTTGATTGTTGGTCAATTATTGAGCCACGTAGTTTTAGAGCACGGGGTCAAAATTATTTCAGGTATGTGTATAAAATGATGGAATTAAATGTTGTTAAATATGCATAAAAATGCATCTTATGATTGAATTGGTGCACTTTGGCAAATCATTGCTAGATTTGTTTTCTTACAGCTTTTTTGTATCTTTTATTATGTTCCATGGTAGGGACAAGAAGAAGGATTTTGCTCCTAACTATGCTGCATATTATCCATTTGGTGTGGATGTATTTTTAAGTCCGCGAAAAATTGATCATATTGCTCAGTTTGTGGAACTCCCAGCTACTAATAATACATCTGGGAAGCTCCCTCCTATTCTTGTTGTAAATGTTCAGGTATCATTTTCGTTCTTCACTCTCTATAAATTTGTGATATATCCACTGTTTCAGTGATGATAATATCTTGAAAGAGGAAGAATCCTTTTTCTTCCATTTTTCCCTCGCATAACTTTCTTAATGCTTGTTCTTGTACTGGTTCTACAGATTCCTTTATATCCTGCTGCAATTTTTCAGAGTGAAGCTGATGGAGAAGGAATGAGTATTGTTTTGTATTTTAAACTTTCTGATAGTTATGCAAAGGAACTTCCGGACCACTTTCAAGAAAGTATCAGAGTAATATGAATCCTATCCTGACTTCCTTATTATCTTTAGTTAAGAAATCCATGAAATTTTGGGGGTGCTACACATTGTGATATACTGCAGTGGAACTTATTTTGGTCAATTGAATGCATTTCTTAAACAGCGGTTAATTGATGATGAAGTTGAAAAAGTCAAAGGATTTCCTGTAGATGCAATTGTGCCCTTTCGAGAAAGGTTGAAGATATTGGGCCGTGTTGTAAATTTAGAAGATCTTCATTTAAGTGCTGCAGAGAGGAAACTTATGCAGGCTTACAATGAAAAACCTGTTCTTTCACGCCCCCAACATGAATTTTACTTGGTAAGGTTGCGTTCAAATGCTTAATTTGATTGTATGAAAGTCCATTGGTTCTTCGATTTTAACTTGAGTCAATAGGACTAGGTGGATAATCTTAATTATGTGAAGAAAATGCTGCTTCTGCAGTCTCATTAAGTGGCATGATCTGTTGGAAGCTATTTCAAGGAAGTACATTGCGTTGGCAAAGAGATAACTACAATTTCCTAGTTACTGACTGCTGCCTTTCCACAGGCAGAAAACTACTTTGAGATTGACATAGACATGCATAGATTTAGTTACATCTCAAGGAAAGGCTTTGAAGCATTCCTGGACAGA
>JANIPM010000003.1:25784318-25809774 GCA_027478405.1 Erythroxylum cassinoides
CAAGGTAAAAGTTAGGGATTTTCTCTTCACCTTTATCTCTTCTTACTTTGCTTATGAAGGAATGAAATTATAAGGTTAGAAGTGGGAATGAGAGGTATATTTTTTGTGTTTTTTGTTGGTGATTCAAGCAAAACCAAAAAGGAAGGAAAGGAAAGGCAATAGAAGACCTACTTTGTCAATTTTTATGTTTGGGACTCCACTTAGTTAATTTCTGTACTTCAATTGGATGTGGAATTGTTGATGGGATGATTCTTAGATGTTATTTTGCATGAACTTGGTTGTATATAACAAGAGAGTATTGTGTAGTGGAATTTTGTCTAAGGTTTGTTTAAGTCAATCATATTATTTGAGTCATAACTTAGCCTACAGACCTCCATATTGTGTGATTTGAAGACATATATCTAATTATCTCTAGAAGGGAATCTGATTTAATTCTAGCTCTATGACCTTGGAAATTGAGATTGAAAAAGGTAACCTGATGCTGCCTCTATTTTAGAGCAGCTTAGGATATTTTACCTATATCTCATGATTTAGAAGTCTGAATAGTATGATTGTTAGTGTTATAGAAATTAAAGACACAGAGGAAAAAATGTCTAGAAAACCTCGAAACCCAATTCTGACTTTTTCTATATGCATGTTAAGGAATAAGTAGTGGTATGAAGAGAGAGAATGTCTATCACGAAAGTGGCATTATTTTTATTTTTGATTTTTACTGCATCTTATCCGAACCTTTTTGAATGTGTATGAAACCTTTCAAAAACCTATAAATAAATGAAATAGGACTTTCCCTGTGTGAATTGGGTGATTAAACATTGAAACTTAATATTGAACATAATGCATGCCAAAGAAAACTTACATGTACATAAATGATTGGTATGCATATTTATTGCTCATATATGTATAGTATGATTATATAAGTGTGAATTTGACACCCTCCTAATGGTAGTAAGTTATGACTTGCATGTATGAACATATATATAGATTTTATGACTTGAAATGGATATCATATGTTTTGTTAATATATGAATTGTGAAATTTGCAAATAGATAAAGGAAATGTTATAGTGCCTGCTATATTGTCTTGGTTATGGATAGATGGGCATACATATGGTTAAGTGCAGCTGCTACAGTTTGACATCGATGGTGTTTTCATTTCAAGACTATAATGTATCCACAGTTTAATACCTTGAGGTATCCACAGTTTGATAACTTCAGGTATCCATAGTTTGATATCTTCGGATATCCACAACACCTGTTATTCACACCCACAAAAAATATGCAGGCCTATCACAGAAAGTAATGTAAGAGATATAAATAAGAAATACAATATGACAACATATATAATCGGTATATGAAAGAGCATGTGTATTTGTATTGATAATTTGTGTCATTGAGTGTTGAATATCAATGTATGAGTTTTGAAGATGAATTTATGGTATATGAAAAAAAAATTAAAGCATGTTTAGATTATTTATTTGATTAAATATGCTATCATTATTTATATTTGTACGATGTTCATGAATGTATGTGCTTTGCGGATGACTGCTGTAAGTGGTCATCTAAATTAAGTGTTTTTCCTACTAAGCTTTCAAGTTCAGCACGGGTGTTAATATATGTAGGTCTAAGTCGTAGGAGTGAGGTACAGGGAACATCTGCAAGGATCAAGGCCAACATATAGAAGAAAAAGTACTTCTGGAATGTGTTTTTAGTTTGAGATGATTGCATATGTAATGAAAAAGGAAATTGTAAGTTTTCTTTTGGATTATCATGTAAATGTAAAGATGTATTACTACTGTTAAATGATAATGTTAAACATTGGGGAGTTTTGTAACGTGTATATATATAGCATTAAATAAAATTGTATACTTTGAATCCGTGTATGGGAATTTGGTTGTTATGTGTGTGGATGGTTTTAGGTTTCGTATAAGGTTGTTACACAAATGTTAATATAGAATGTGAAGTGACCTTGATGATCCTAGATCTTCTTTTGTTTTTGTTTTGATCTTCATTTTGTTGGTCGTAAACTTCAACTTTATACATTATTTTCTTGGAGTTTATGGCTTTATTTTATTCCAATATTTCCTGTCATCAAAATAATAAATATATTATTAGTAATTATATTTTGTTATTATGAACATATCAATTGGAGTCTTCTTTGGTTCAATAATATGGATATTGAGACATTTTTAGATAATAGAACATCAACCCTTATTTCATTAATATATACAATATGTTTCTTTAGCACTCTCACTAAAGTTATCATTTTTAATGAGCATGACATTAGCTATTTCAAGAATTTTTGGACTATGGTTTAGAAAATAACACCTATATCTTTTAGATTTCTCTGGGTAACTAATAAAGGATCACTAATGTTTGAGAATCTAATTTCTTTTTTATGTACATTATAAAGTTATGCTTCTATTAGGTAACCCCAAACACGCAAGTTCCTTAAACTGAGTTTCCTTCAATTCATTAACTTAAAAATACTTTTAGCACAGATCCCTTACAATCCAAACCATAAATCAATTAGGAGTTTTATGTTCCTAAGAAGCCATAAAAAGGTCCCAATTAAAGGCATAAGGACTTATTGTCTAATATTAAATTTTAGTTATCACCTAGATCCAATACAAACTCTTTATGTACCTTCATTTTTTGAAACATTTTTTGTAATAGTTGTTTCAGTTTATTTAAACATAATTTTAGTATCCATTTTGTCATTCTTATGGATGGTTTAAATAAATTGAAAATTAATGTTAATTTTTTTGAATTAATATTTTTTGTTTTTCATGCCATTACTAAGTGTAGCATATTGAATGATAATTTTGTTTACTTGTGGCATAAACGTTTAAGTTATATATCCAAAGAAAGATTAGAAAGATTGACAAAGAATGAAATTCTTCCAAATTTAGATTTTACTAATCTTAGTATATGTGTAGATTGTGTTAAGGGAAAACAAACTAACATAGCAAGAAAGGAGCCATAAGAAGTGCTTAAGTCTTTGAAGAAAAGTATTTAATCACCTTTATAAATGAATTTTCATATTATGGATAAGTCTATTTTCTTTATGAAAAATCTCAAAAGGTAACTGTCCCTGAGGTGTTTGTAAAGGAGGTTAAAAATAATTAGACAAAAAAGTGAAAATTGTAAGATTTGATAGAAATAGTGAATATTATATAAAATATGACAAATTAGGACAATGTCCAGGCCAATTTGCAAATTTTCTCGAGAAACATGACATATTTGCATAATATGCTATGTAAGGTACACCTCAACAATCTTTGTTACAAAAATGACACTTATTTGGCTTTTGTTTCTTATTGACAATATTAGCAACAACCTATATCACTTTAATAGGCTTTCTTCTTAAGTTTCTTAACTTTTAGCTTATGAATCTTACTAGCTCCTTAACCCATAAGATTAATTAAATGAACTCCTTAATTCTTTAGCATTATTTCCTTCTGAATGAGCATATTAGGTAATTAATTAATATTTCGCTTGTCATTTATAGTGTTAATTTAGAAAGGTTCATACTTAGAAGGTAACAGGTGTATAATTAATTACACTAAGAGTTATCAACTTTTATATTCAGGGTCATTATATTCTTTTGTGATATTTTTTATCTCGAGGATATGTTGCTGCATGCTATACAAACTATCAAACTTCATGGCTATGAGCTTAGCACTAATGTACTAGCAAGAGACTTATCTACAAATCAAAAACATTTTTTCACAAGTTTAAGGTTTTTTTTTAAGAAAATGAAATAATAATTATATTACCATAGCAAAAGTTGTTACAAGATTACAATAATACAAAGGTTCTTAAGTTATAACTAACTAAGAGTATTTAACATACTTGAAGATTCACATACAAAAATTGGTCATTATATCAAAACAACATCTACATTTACAAACACCCAATTACAAGCACCATTTTACTATCAAAGTGGCTAGTAGAAGATGATTAACTCTCTTGGATATCATTACAACTTGAATCCAATTTGCAATGTTTTAAACTATTTGCACTCATCTTCCTCCCTTTGATTATACAGACGACCATTTCTCTCCTTCGAAATCATATAAATGGTTGTGTTAGATGCCACTTTCATTAAGAAAGCATTCCATTTTCCATGCTTTGAATAATTTACAAATTACCTTAGGGTATGTTTCCACTCATATGTATGATTTACTGTATTCACCATGTAAAGAATTCTGCTCCATATAGTTTTACTATCTTCGCAAGCAAAGAACATACTTAAGGCATTTTTGGCATTTTCATTTGTGGAATAGTGATCTTAAGGTTATTGATAATAGTCATTCACATGAAATCGAAACATAATATGTTAGATCTTTCTTATAATTTTATAGTTGGTCTTTTCAATCTCACTACTCATATTTGTAACGGTAACATGTTTTTCTTTTAATAATGCTAAGTTAAGATCCAAAACACCTAAATGAAAATGAATTTATTTACATCATTAAGAGAAGTTTAAATCATTAAACACGTTAATAGAAGAAGCATGTAAATGTAGAAAATAGGCGTCAATATATAGATGCTCAATAAATTATCAAATTCATACAATTAAACATTAGAATATACTAGAAGTTTCCTTTGATTAAACTCAACAATATATTATCACATGTTTGATGCCATACAAACTTTATTTGGCAATGAAATGAACCTCATCAAACATAGTTGATATCTTTGGATACATCACATATTTGACAAGCAAATATTAATTTTCTTTTATTATGTTTATTAATCATAAAGTATTAATTTACTTTGGGTAAATTCTAAAATTCTACCAATTAATAAATGCTATTTATATAAGTAACTAATTCGATAGTAGACTTTAATATTTATGAATAATGGACTATGTATACATAAAAAAAATCAGTTAATTAGTTTAATCACTTTAGTGTTTAACAACTATCCTTTTATAATGTCATGTATAAATTCAACACATAACACATTATTTTCAACTTCAATAACAATATATACATAAATATCATATGAGATTGTTAATAAAAATAATAAAATACACAACATCATAATAAAACAAAAAATAAGGCATTAAATTTCGAAAAGAAAGAAAACCAAGAAAAGAAAGCTTATGAGTTTTAGGATAAAAAGGAATTTCAAACACCATCTGTGAGTAGCAATTAATAAAGTTGTGTTTAAAAATGATATCACTGGTAACACTTCGTTTGAAGAACTTGACAATTACCCTAAATTTGTAAATGTACGCACACATGTCATGTGCTTAAACAAGTTCTATTGGAGATTTATTTGACTTAGAAAATGCACCAACAATTCTCAATTCGATCCTTTAAGAAATTCAGGAATTGTTTACTCGAAATTGGACAATAGTGTACCGGCATATATATCAAGAGAGTAACAATTATACAGATTAACTAACAAATTATGCGGAGCAGTTTAATCTTAGGCTTACTTATTTAAATACCATACCCAATAGGTGCTATACTATCCTCCTCAAGTATCAATCGAAAATTAGTTTCTTTGGGCTCCTTTTATAAACTGTTTTTTCTGCCCTTTATTAAAAAAAAAAAAGCACCAACAATGATGCTAGTTTGAAAAGACACCAACAGGTTGTGGGTCCACAACACTTCCACGGCTTTAAAAAGGATTTGTGTAGAGTTTATGTTTGATTTTAATTAAAACATAATATGGCCTACGAAATATAAATCTAATTGCCGTGATTTTCTTTTTCACATGAACTTAATCATAATAATTGTCGATCAAATTGGGCAATTAATCATAATAAATTAAAGAACTATAGTATAATATTTATATTGAAATAAAATTCTCAAGTTTTTGATAATAAAAAAACATACTTAAATATGGATATGATATTTTTAATTTATTAAAACAGAAAACAACTTAAATAAAAGCATTATTTGAGTTAAGTTTATTAATTAGGACTTTTAGTATATTTAAATAATAATATTTGAGTGTTTTATTTGTGGATGAAAAGCAATCTAGTTCAAAACCCGACATGGGTGATAGTGAAACCCAGCGCATGGTGTTCTTGTCTTTTCTTCTGCGTTCTGACCAATTAACTGGAAGTGCCTCCTTTGTCACGTCAAATCTTCGTTTTGAGTTATTATATTTTAATTTTATTACATTAAATTTTATTCTTATATTTATATAAAATTAATGATAATATATAAAGAAAATATAATAACTAAAATAGAAGATTAGAAGGCCCTCCTTCGAAATGCTGATAACAATCAACTTAATAATTTTTATCATTAATACAAATTAAATTATCTATAATAATGTAACATTTTAATTTGTAATTATTTATTTTATTTTTTTTCCAAAAGTACTTTCAACTTAAATGCTAAAAAGATTTTATCAACCCCACAAAATTTCATTATGGAGTTATCTGATGCTGAAAAAGAATTCAATGATAAGTTGACCTATACTCAGTCCAAGAATTGAGGTAGGCGTTTTTTCTTATTAACAGTCTCATTCGTTTCAACGTTACTATTTATCAGTTTGCTCTTTCTATATATCTACGTATAATAACTTTCTGACAAAGTAGAACTGTCTAAGTGTCAATGCAAAGTAAAACTTCCAAACTTGAATCTGTTTGGAAACGTGTCTTGTTTCTCGCGACTCGTATGTTTTATGCAAGGATTTTGAACATGGGTCTTACACAAAGATTTGTTCTTGTCTAAATATTTGCACGATCTTTCTGTTTCCTTTTAATGCCGCTGAAATCCGCCTGAATTCTCCCTAATAAATCTCCTGTAGATTCTCTGCCTTTACCGCGTTGCTTCTTATTTATTACAAATTTTTGCACCCAGTGTGAAACTGTTTATATCACTGCTGCAACGCACCGACAATGAAGCGAGCCAAGTTCGAACCTTTAGTGCTGCAGACTCGAGTCACATTGATCCAGATGCTAGTGGCTGCCCTTTTTGTGTACCTTCTCTTCATGGGCATTGAAATTCCTCTTGTTTTCGGAACTGGGTATGGCTCTCGTAGGCCTTTTGTTTTTGACGGCCAACGACGGCTGATCGGAGCTGACTCACAAAGCCGGCGATTTTCCGACCACATTCCGGAGAGACGAATGCTTGAGGTGATTCAAGTGTCTCGTCTGTTCTTTAATGAAACTGTTTTCGATAATGGTGGCAGTATCGACGAGTTCACTGTGCTGCATAAAGCTGCGAAACAAGCTCTATTGTCTGGCAAGAAGCTCTGGGACGAAATGATAAGCTCAAAGCTAAACGAGCTTAGTGAGAATAAAACTGACAAGAGAACCGAGAAGTGTCCGGATTCGATTGTTTTATCCGGGTCGGATTTTTTGACCCGGAACAGAATCATGGAGCTTCCTTGCGGGTTGACTCTGGGTTCACACGTAACGGTGGTTGGAGAGCCAAATTGGGCACACCCAGAGGAAGACCCCAAAATTACATTGGTGAAAGAAGGAGAAGGTGCGGTGATGGTCTCCCAGTTTGTGATGGAGCTGCAGGGGCTTAAGAGCGTTGATGGGGAGGACCCACCAAGGGTTTTGCATTTTAATCCGAGATTGAAGGGTGATTGGAGTGGGAAAGCTGTGATTGAGCAGAACACTTGCTACAGAATGCAGTGGGGGACTCCATTGAGATGCGAGGGTTGGAACTCAAGAGCTGATGAGGAAACTGGTGAGTTCTTTTGGTGATATTTCTTATGCGGGTGGGTTCGTTAAAGACTGATTGTTGTTGGCTTTGCAGTTTTGTGCGTAACCTTAATTTTACTGATTAAAGACAGTGTGTTCGAGGATTGTTTAGAGCTGTTGAGAATGATTTGATTCAAGGCTTTTGATCAATGAGATTGCGAATCTAGTAATATTGCTTTGATTAATTTAGTAGTTCAGTTGTGAATTGTAGTGTAACGTCAGGCCGTGGACTTTAATTTCCTAGTTGACGTTACAACCTCTTTCTATTTGGTTTGAGCGTTATATTAACTAATCGAGTTATACATGTAGAGCTGACGCAGTTTTGTTCTTTGCCAAATGTTCCATTTCCACTCTTCTAAAAGTCCTTTTTATTTGTTTTTTGGGAAAGTTGATGGACAGATGAAATGTGAAAAGTGGCTTCGTGATGATGATAATAGCACAGAAGATTCTAAGGTTAATTGGTGGCTAAACAAACTGATTGGGAAGACAAAAAGGATTTCTTACAAGTGGCCGTTCCCTTTTGCTGAGGGCAAGTTATTTGTTCTTACACTCAATGCCGGCTTGGAAGGTTACCATATCAATGTGGATGGAAGGCATATCACTTCCTTCCCTTATCGCCCGGTAATTTACTCTCTTAAAAATATTGAAGAACTCTGCAAAGTCTGATGAATTTGTAATTGAATATCTTCTTAAACTTGTTTACGCCATTTGTCAGGGATTTCTTCTTGAGGATGCCACTGGACTGTACTTAAATGGAGACATCAATGTGAACTCTATATTTGCTGCTGCTTTACCTGCGTCACATCCAACCTTTGCTTCACAGCAGCATCTCGAGATGCTTCCCAAATGGCAAGCACCGCCTCTCCATGGCCAAGTAGAGCTCTTCATCGGTATTCTATCTGCTGGCAACCATTTTGCTGAACGGATGGCTGTTAGGAAAACATGGATGCAGCATAACTTGATAAGATCTTCATCAGTGGTTGCACGTTTTTTTGTTGCACTGGTAAATATGTGGATGGAAATCCTTTTTCTATTTTCTGAATCCTCTATGCATTGATATGAATGCCAAATTTTGGTTTAATACTGACAGAATGGAAGGAAAGAAGTGAACGCAGAGCTCAAGAAAGAAGCCGAGTATTTTGGTGATATTGTTGTGGTTCCGTACATGGATCACTACGACCTTGTTGTGCTGAAGACTCTTGCTATTTGTGAATATGGGGTGAGTGGTCGGAATCTTCCCTGTAGCTCTAGAGTCCATATTTGTTACATGACAAGTTGCAACATCTATATTTCTATTTAGTTGTTATAATCAAATGCTTAACTAGAACTATGATAGGTAAACTGATGGTAACTTAATTCTTTGCGATTAATAGATTCGCTCAATTGCTGCAAAGTATATTATGAAGTGTGATGATGACACGTTTGTTAGAGTGGATGCGGTAATCAAGGAAGTAAAGAAAGTTGATGGAGGCAGAAGCCTATTTATTGGAAACATGAATTACTACCACAAACCCTTGCGCAGTGGTAAATGGGCAGTGACATTTGAGGTATGTCTTAGGTAAATGCAAAAGGAATCCAAAAAGACCACTTGGGCAATGCATGTCTACTTCTCAACCTCTAATGAGTCACAGTTTCTTATTTCTCAACTCGCCATTACAGAACACTCCCTGCTTACTACTTTTTTTTAACCTTCTGTTTGCTTATGCATCTCCCTATATGTTTTCTTATATTCACATCCTACTTTTTTTCGGTAGAATTGGCGTGGGGAATTGATTTTGTTTCTGTTGATCTTTCTCTTAAGCCTATGTGGCCGTACATCTTGTCTGAATTTAGTCCTCCAAAAGTTACTGACAAATCCAACTGTTATGGAAATTGCTTTCTTTTGAACACTCGTCTAAATAAGAATTTAGCTCATCACCCAAATTAACGGAGGGGGGATGACTTGAAGTGCTGCATGCTGTATGTAGCATTTGGATCAAAATTTTATTTTTGAATAGCTGCAATAAATGGCAGAAGTACTAATATGAACAATGCATTCTATGCTTGTATCGAATTACCCATGCAACTTTCTAAATGGTTGTATTGCTATCCTGATAAACCTGGCTTACTATAGTTTTTTGCTGTCATTTTCTTACCTTGTATAGGAATGGCCAGAAGAAGAATATCCACCGTACGCCGATGGTCCAGGTTACATTCTCTCATCTGACATTGCATGGTCCATTGTCACGGAGTTTGAAAATCATAAGTTGAGGGTACGATTTTCCTGTCTCTACGTGTGTTGCCATATGTGCCTGTGTGTTATTGTCCGTCCTTGTGAGATCTTTTTCATTAAGTGATAATGCTCTTGCAGCTGTTTAAGATGGAAGATGTGAGTATGGGAATGTGGGTTGAAAAGTTCAACCGTTCAAAACCTGTGGAGTACGAGCACAGCTTGAATTTCTGCCAGTATGGTTGCATTGATAATTATTACACTGCTCATTACCAGTCGCCTAGGCAGATGATGTGCCTCTGGGACAAACTACGGCAAGGAAAGCCCCACTGCTGTAATGAATAGGAGATGATAGTTAAACACACCGACGAACTATGGTAGCTTGATTTAACTACGAAGTGGGAAAGTTGGAAAAACGAAGTTTTACATAGGAAACAAGTTTTGATGCTGTTATACATCTCTGTACAGAACTGAATGTATAGTGCCGGGTTTCCTATCGTCCTCGAGTTCATTTTTGTCCAGCAGCACCGGTTCCACTCTGTTATTGTTATTATATCATCATCATCATTATTATTATTGTTAATTTGCTACACTAGTTTCAGTTATCGGAGGAAAATGAATATACAGGGCTTGAACTCCCCTGGAGTTCTCCCTTTTCTTGATTCCTTCCTCTCCTATCTTTCTTTGCAAAACCATCTTAAACATGAATTGTAAGATCCAATTAGCCTAAAGCTACTGATATCCCTTTTGCACCAAGAAACTTTGAAGCTGAAAACTCAATTGTTGAGGAGACTAGAATGTTAGAAGCAAATGCTTTTTTACCTCTCAAGTAAATGTAGGGACCCTCTGCGGAACAAAACTGAAAACTATTTAAATTGTAATTTTATTTGAGACGAAGAAAGAAGCTTTACAAAGAAGGTGATTGTTTATTAGTGTTAAAAAGAGAGGGGTATAGTCGACGGTTGAACTTTCTGATTACTGAATAAATTACACAGCTTTCAGGGTGATTGATTCGGAGAGGGTAAGCAATAGCATGGCAAGCAGTGTATGTGTCTTCGTCTCAACTAAATTAAATATATTATTTATATTTTAACATTTTTACTACTACAAACATTTTGTATTTTCTCAAAATTTTTTAAAATTTTGAAAATCTCCATTTTTCACCTCACCCCTAACCTGCGACCTTCATAACCTCGCGACTCTCACCAAGCACACGAGAAGTGGCGTTCCACTCATAACTCTGAATCTTGGATTCTCTGCCTTTTACGATTGGATTGGAGTTTATATATTAACTTTCTAATCTAAGCAAGCAATCTAAAGGTATCACTCAGTTTCCTTTTCCATTGAATGAGTTTCTCTTACTCCAGAAGATTGTTTCGTTGCTAGGACGTAAAATTTCACCAAAACCTTAGATTTCTTTAATATGGAATACAGAATATGGAACCATGGGATGAGTAACGGTCATTTGGCGTTTTGCTTTTCGTTTATGGGATGTTGTTGGCTTCATGGTTGTCCAATAGGTGTTTGATGGATTGCCTGGGAGACAGAGATCTGATTATTTATGGATTCATGGTCTTTACTGCAGACATTAAGTATAATTTAGTTGTGTTACGTAAATGTCTTCCAGGTTAAAGCAATCTTGGGAGGTTCATTTTCATGAACATTCTCTCTCTCTCTCTCTTGCTTGGCTCTCTGCTTCTTCCTTAGAATAGTATCAGATGGACTTACTCAGTGACCTCTATTTGTCTACGTGTTTGTTCAATAGTTTCAGAAGGCATGATGTTCTTTTTGGTTTTTCTCGTTTGCGATTGTAAATGTGACAGCTCTTTGCAGGTATGGAGTGATGTTGTCCGTGTTCTATGATTCTTCCACATGCTGGGTAGACACTGTATTTTCAGTAGTAGATTCTCAATGTTCATTATAATGGAAGTCTTCCACAGACATGAAGAGGTTTGCCACCTTTTCCATGAGACAGTCCTTTCAGATCTTATCTCATTGTTCCTATGTAGATTCCTGTCCAAATTCTTTTCTGTTCATTGTTGGAAGCCATTTGAGCCAAAGAGGTTGTTCCTCAAGCACGAAAGATACTAGACCATTTCCAGATTATTCCCCAAAGAAGCCCACTATTGAAGACTCTGAACTTGTCTATCAGATATCAAATGCAATAAAGTTACGCCATCGTGAGCCACTTGGACGTGTTCTAAAACCTTTTGAATCCAAATTTAGGTCTGACCACCTGATTTGGGTTCTTATGAACATTAGAAATGATTATAAGCTAGTTTTAGGTTTCTTTGACTGGGCATGCCTGCAGAGAGCTCCAAATCTTGAAGCACGTTGTGTCATTGTTCAACTCGCTGTTGCTTCAAAGGACCTCAAAATGGCCCATGACCTTATTTGTGACTTTTGGGAAAACCCAAATTTGGATATTGCTCCTTCATTCTCTCATTTTCTCCGACAAATAATCTACACATATAAAGATTGGGGTTCAGATCCACATGTATTTGATGTTTGCTTTCAAGTTCTTGTTGAAGCTGGACTGATTATTGAAGCAAGAAAGCTGTTTGACAAATTGTTGAATTATGGAGTTGTTATTTCCGTTGATTCTTGTAACTTATATCTTACTCGCCTCTCAGGCAATTTCGATGGGCTTGGGATGGCAGTGAAGACTTTTAGTGAATTCCCGAAGATGGGTGTAATTTGGAATGTTGCATCATACAACATAATTCTTGATTCTCTTTGCCAATTAAGAAAAGTAAAAGAAGCACACTACTTACTCCTTAGAATGGAGTTCAGAGGCCATATGCCTGATGTTGTTAGTTACAGTACTGTAATTAATGGTTATTGTCACTCTGCCGAACTGCAGAAGGTAATGATACTTTTCAAAGAAATGAAGATGAGAGGGTTGAAGCCAAACTCCTATACCTATAGCAGCTTAATCCTTCTTCTCGGTAAGCATGGTAAGATTCTCGAAGCTGAAAAACTCTTCAAAGAGATGATAAATGAGGGAGTAAATCCTGATAATGTGGTATATACTACTCTTATTGATGGGTTCTCTAGGTTGGGGAATATTCAAGTTACTTATAAGTTGTTTACTGAAATGGAAGCTCATGGTATTATTCCTGATTTTATAGCTTATACTGCTTTGATTTATGGGTTCTGTCGAAGTGGAAAGATGACGGAAGCAGATAAACTTTTCAATGAGATGCTTAGCAAAGAGTTGAAACCTGATGAAGTTACATATACAGCACTTATTGATGGTTACTGCAAATCTGATGAGATGAAGAAGGCCTTTGCCCTTCACAACCAGATGATCCAGACAGGGCTTACGCCTAATATTGTCACGTACACTGCCTTGGTGGATGGCCTCTGTAAACATGGGGAGTTAGATATTGCAAATGATCTTCTTCATGAGATGTGTGGAAAAGGCCTTCAATTGAATGTCTGCACTTATAACTCCTTTATTAATGGCCTTTGCAAAGCAGGAAATATAATCCAAGCAGTTAAGCTGATGGAAGAAATGGACATGGTGGGATTGTGTCCTGATACCATTACATACACCACCTTAATGGATGCTTATTGTAAAATGGGGGAGATGAATAGAGCTCATGAGCTTCTGCGTACAATGCTAGATAGAGGCTTGCAGCCTACAATTATTACCTTCAATGTACTCATGAAAGGATTTTGTTTGTCAGGAATGCTGGAAGACAGTGAGAATCTACTAAAGTGGATGTTGGAGAAGGGAATAAGGCCAAATTCCACCACCTACAATTTTCTAGTGAAGCAATATTGTTTCAGGAATGATATGCGTACTGCAACTGAGATCTTTAAGGTAATGAATGCTCAAGGGATCATGCCTGATGGCAACACATATAACATTATGATTAAAGGACATTGTAAAGCAAGGAATATGAAAGAAGCATGGTTTTTGCGGAAAGAAATGATTGAGAAGGGATTCAACATCTCAGCTAATTCCTACAATGCTCTTATAAAGGGATTTATCAAAAGAAAGAAACTTTTGGAGGCTAGAGAACTATTTGAAGAAATGAGAAGCAAAGGTTTGGTTGCTGACAGAGAAATATACAGCCTTTTTGTTGATGTAAGCTATGAGGAAGGAAACATGGAAAGCACGCTTGAGCTTTGTGATGAAGCAATAGAAAATTGGCTTGTGGATAATGTGAGAAATGAAAACTGATAATTGGATCTTCCATACTTTGCACCAAACACGCTGATTTTCGTCCTGTGAATCTGGGCTTGGAATTTCCATAACATTTTCAAAATTATGGTTAGTGCTATTTCTCTGGCTTTCGTTTTGGTTAACTTTTTGCCAAATTATGACACTTTTAAAACTTTTCACCTAATCAAGCAAGTACAAAATTGAGACGTGAATTACTTCTACGCAGTACTAAAATTTTGATGAAGCTGAACTGAACTCGATTTTGGCAGATGTATGGAGATTACTGTCAAACATCTTGATCAAACATTTGAACTAAATCATATTCAGCATGTGCATCAGATTTCCATGTTTAGTATGACAACATAGCTATACCTGTCAAAAAATGAGGATTCAGTTGAAACTTAGGGCTAAAATTCTAGATGAAGGCATGTATTGGACATTTATATGCTGTTTTTGTGATTAAATGCCTTATAATTTATTGTCCTTGTTTATTAGATTCAATCTTCATCAACTAACAGTTAGAAATTCTCTTCAGCTACCTTGGTATGCGGTCATTTTTCTTGTTGTAACCTTCATATAAGCAGTGAAACTTTGGGAAATCAAAATAATGGAATTGATATTGATGTTTATGTTTTATCATCTCCAGGTGATCGGCAAACAAATGCACACTACTTACGGCATACGTGACGGGGAGAAAAGGAAATGCATGAACGAGTATGATAGTATACTCCATTCTGACCAGATATCTTGTGGATCATTTCCTAAAAGTTTAAACATTGCAATTAATCGGAATTCTAAAAGGTACCAAATATCTCAATCTTACACCCCCTTTCAAGTGCTCATAGAATTGTTTGCTTCTGCTTCATAACGACATATTTCAATATTTCTTTATTAGGAAGTGCACCATTTCGTCTGTTGTATCTTGCAGTGCCATTGTTCTTGGTCTTAATGCTTGAAGAACTCACATTGTTGATTTTGGCCTGACTAACAAATCAATTTAACCTACATGCAGGGAACTCGATTTTGACAGTAAGACTTTCAGGCAGATTTGAGTTTATTGTGACACTGAAACAAGATACATTTTGAAAACACCACAAACTGGCCAAGAAAAGAACACCAATCTGTTTTTGGGAGTCAAGGTTAAAATTGCTATAAGAATGATGTTGGAGAGGGAATAAATTGGTAGCAATTGGTATTTTTTGAGTTTAAGCTGTGACGTGGCATGTGCCATCATCTTTGAGTTCTGTTGAAAGGGAGCGCCTCTGAGTTTGGTAGCTGCTGAAAAATGGTTCTCAATATTTCATTTGCAGCGAGATGAATGATCACAGCACGTTTTAGCTGCTGAAAAATGGTTCTCAATATTTCATTTGCAGCGAGATGAATGATCACAGCACGTTTTAGCTGCCCATAAATTAGTGCATTGTGTATTAGCTATACAAATTTATGTTGTACTCTAGTAGGAATAATTGTTTCTTGAATTCTATATTCTAGTTGTCCTAATTTCCGACATAATTTTGCGGCAGCTCAGCTGTTGCGATATGTAGCCTTGACGCACAATCGACGACCCAAAAAAATGAAATAGAATTGGAAGCAGATCCACCACCGTCCGATTCCCGGGTGGTGCAATTGCATTTGTGTTTTAACTTTTATTTTGTTGTTGCTAAAAAGGACCGAAGTGCACAGTCATATCCAAGGTTGGTAGCAACTACCCGCGTACTTTGTTATGTTCCAATATCAGCCACAAGTTTCACCTAACAAGTGGGAGAGGGCCAATCACTTTTAGACACGCCCTCTTCCAATCGCTTGTATAACGCAGTGCAGCTGAGAAAGATATTTCTGCACATACGTACTTGGAGGATCAGGATCATTTACCTTTACAGTCAACTGCGTCGAGTGAATGTTAGAAGAATCAAGAAGCTGAAGTTTTTGTCAAACTCCCTTGTATGACCAATGAGATTACATAAAATTTAAAGTTTGTGAACATATCCATTTTTGTATGATTCCAATATACTTTGAAATCATAATGCTTTTTTATTAAGACAAGCTCGTTAACGTGACATGAAAACTATCATAACATTATTGACTTGAAGAGTATATATTTGTGTATCTGATTATAGAATAGAGATGAATAATTTTCTGAAACACAGTAAGGTCAATCCCATTGCTTGAAAACGTCTTCTGCTAAATGTAGTTGAAGATGTATCTAAACATAAAACTTATTCACAAGTTAGACGACCATCCTACTAAAGATGCATGTAAACATAGGGTAGGACAAAAATTATTAAGTAGTTAGACGGACCGCCCAACTATTAGTAGTACTTTAGCATAAATTATGTTTTAAATTTTGATTATATATATGTTGACTGAGTTCACTTCAGCTCTATCTAGTGCAGATCCAGCCACAGAAGCTTAGGGACAAATAGCCTTTGTGAGAGAGGGACTTCTGAGGGTGTATATCCATGGCTAGCGGTGATGTGAAGCTCATTGGTGCATGGGCAAGCCCTTTTGTGTTGAGGGCAAGAATCGCCCTTAACATCAAGGCCATTGATTATCAGTTTATTCAGGAGCAACTTGGTGCTAAAAGTCAGCTTCTTCTTGAATCAAACCCAGTCTACAAAAAAATCCCAGTGTTGATTCATGAAGACAAGCCCATCTGCGAGTCTCTCATCATAGTACAGTACATTGACGAGGTTTGGTCCTCCGGTCCCTCAATCCTCCCCACTGATCCTCATGATCGTACTGTTGCTCGATTCTGGGCAGCCTACATCGACGATAAGGTTACTTTTTCCTTCAACTTAACGCCATTTTTTCACATAAAAATCCCCATTCTTTTCAGTTTACAAGAAATATGTGATTATGTGACATGTGCAGTGGTTTCCTGCAATGAAAGGTCTTCCAACTGCTAAGGGGGATGAGGAAAGAAAAGCATTGTTGGAGCAACTTGGACAAGGACTTACTCATATGGAGGAAGTTTATGTGAAGAGCAGCAAAGGGAAGGCTTTCTTTGGAGGAGATAAAATTGGTTTTCTTGATATTGCATTTGGATCTTTCTTGGGGTGGCTGAGAGTGACAGAGAAGTTGGATGGAGTGAAACTGCTCGACAAGGTCAAGACCCCATGTCTAGTGAAATGGTCTGAGAGCTTCTGTTCCAGTCCAGCTGTTAAAGATGTGATGCCTGAGACTGATAAGCTTGCAGAGTTTGCAAAGATCGTTAGGGCCAAGCTTAGAGGGTCCTCCTAATTTCTTTGATGTACTGATCACAGTCCCCTACCTTCTTTTTGCCTGATCTAGCATGTGGCCAAAGTTGTGGGTGTTTTAACGTATGATGTCAGAAATAAAATGGTATTGCGAGATAAACTGTTAGCGTTTTCGTTTCCACTTAATGTCGCTGATATTTTCTAAACTTCGATGTTGATGCGCCTCTTTCACCAAAGCTAGTGAGGTCTAAACATGAAGTAGGAGCTTGTTACTTTTCCCAGTTCAAGTTGCATTATTTAAGCAACATATTTCGGGAAGCAGAAGCAACCCCCGAAGTGCTTTATAACACAGTGACTACGTGGGTCTCAGATATGAAAACCAGAACTCCACAACTTGAAAACCAGATCTACTTGAGAAGCAAAATTACTTGGAACATGTCTGTTTTTTATATTACAGGTGAAGTGGGCCTATTCTTGGATTGTTAGAAACTAACATCCTAAAACCTTCACTCAGCCAAGAGGGTTCTCAAAGCTTAACCAAGAAAAGCAAATGATGTAGTAGCAAATTAAAGGAAAAAAAAAAAGATTAGGTCTACAATTACCTTCATGGAATGGGCTTTAACTGTTTCACTTCCTTCTTAAAGAAGAATTTGTGAGGATACCTTCTAGAATATGATTGTTAGGTTGTGTCGTAGAAGTAAATGAAATGGGGTATAAGATAAAATTAAAATTTCAGATATTCAATTTTTACCCTTTAATGGGTTTCATATCTCAAATTCAATCAACCCTTAACCTATTTTACTGGAAATTCCTGTCAGATATTGCCCAACTAATTAATGCTTTATTCTCCACCAATTTAAAGCTTCTGTCTGAGTAAGGAGTGAAATGAATGAACAGACCTTCCTAATTGCTAATTTGAGATTCTCAACAGTCCAACTGACTAATGATTTCGTCTAAAAATTATTCAATTCTGATCAGATTGTTGGGTCTTGGTCTTGCATGCACCAGCACCACCACAACATGATGTCTTTGAATTTGAAGATCTGGTTCCCCAACATTAATTTCAGGCATTTTTACTTACTGCTGCAACTCAAGCAAGTCTTTTAAGATCACACGTTCTCTAAATCCAGGTATTTGTTTCTCCATCTGGAACATCCAATTACATTCTCATTTTGTAGGAAGCATAAGAAATAACAAGCCATGCGGAGTGGACTAGAATTAGTTCTTCCTGGTTTGCATTCTAGTCTCACTTGTTTTAGCTGTATTAAGATCACACAGGGCTTGGGGTGTTAATTATAACATTGACACAACTACTTTAACGAGTTGAATGCCAAAGAACTGTGTTTTATACCTTATTTAGCAGCCTGAAGTAGAGTCAGAGTCGTATACTTCAGTTTGCTACAGGAAAGGAAAAGGGGCAATCAACTTTTTTTCTTGCTAAAGCACAATCAAATCAATAAGGGCTGATCTGGTTGACTCGAGGGGCCTCATCCCTTGGATACTGATATGACAATCAATTCATTCTTTTGATAAATAACGAGGGCCATCAATAATATGAATCATTAGGTTGGCAAAAGCAAGCTCGCTCTTTGTGGATAGAGTGAGTATAGGATCATTAGCCATTACTTGCAGTTGTTACAAGCGAATGTATTGGCTGTCAAAACATTACAACAACACAAATCCATTCAAGCCTACATTTAATAAGAACTCTTCCATTTTTCATGAAAGCTTTTGCAACAAGAAGAAGCTTATAAGTTATATCGACATATGCATCCAAATAAACATCTAAAAATCTGGTGGGTCTCCAGGAGCGTGTTGCGTGTGTACCCACACATGTTCGCCAACATGAACATGTCCCACCCAAACTCAGACACACCAGTGGAGTAGCTATAACCCGACGTCAGCAACTCCGTTCGAATTATTCAACCCGCGAATTCCACGCATGTGGACCCGGATTCGTTTTAGCTCCTCAACAACCTCTCTCGAGTCCGGCCGATCATCCTTGTCTGCCGCCACACACCTGAACGCCAGCTCCGCCACCGCATTTACACCGTCAAACGCCTCGCCGTCAACAACTAAAACCGAGTCCACGACTTGACAGAGTTGTCCCATTTGGATCTTAGACACTACCAAATCAGCCAAAGCCATTTCTCTCTTATCTCTGCTCTGATCCACTGCTTTAAGCCCCGACACCAACTCCAGCAACACGACCCCAAAACTGTATACGTCACTCTTTTCCGTTAGTCGAAATGACCGGTGATAATCCGGATCCAAGTAGCCGGGTGTTCCTTGCGGACCGGTCCACACATACCCAGAAGAAGTTGAAGTCGTTTCAGGCAAAACCAAGAGCCTAGATAGCCCAAAATCACCTACTTTAACCCTCATGTCCTTCTCTATAAAAATGTTAGACGACGTTATGTCTCTGTGCACAATCGCCGGCTTAACAGAGAAATGCAAGTACTCTATAGCTAAAGCCGTTTGCAACGCGATGTCAAGCCTCACTTGCCATGTTAACGACCCTTTAATGTGCAAGTTTTTTGGACCATGAAGGTGATCAAAGAGCGTACCATTGGGGACATAGTCGTAAACTAACAGTAACCCTCTTGGATCGCTACAATAACCATGAAGTTTAACGAGATTTGGATGATTTATAGAGGAAAGAATTAAAATTTCGTTGCAAAACGACTTGGTTGAAAATGCTTTGCCGGCAGTTGCTTGGTGGTGGTGTTTGTGGAGGTATTTGACGGCAACTATTCGGTGGTCGGAGAGCTGGCCTAAGTAGACACAGCCAAAGCCGCCGTCGCCGATTTTACGCTTTGGATCGAAGAAGTTTGTGGAGATTTGGAGCTCTTCATAGGTGAACACAGGTGGGAGTAGACTAGCAGAACGATGTCGATGAAGGAATAGCGTTGTTGGGTCTTCTTCTGAGGCCAACTGCCTCAAGCGCCTTGACCTGAATATAGCTGCAACAACTAAGAGGACTAGTAACAAACAAGTTATTGTGAAGATTGAACATAATATGGCTATTCGATTTGAGCCATCATCGTGAATCCATAGAGGTGAGAGGGTTGCTTTGGATCTGAAGCAGATGAATCTTTTGTCTGGGTCTGAAGAATTGAAGCCACAAACGCCCTTCTTGGACTTGCATTCTCTGCAATTGGTAAAGTACGAGTCTTGGGTCTCATCGTACTCGACTTGGAAGCCTAGTTTCAAGAAATTGTCAAGGTACTCCAAAACGTCAGCTTGACAACCTTGTTGAGACGATGGTCGTCGAGTAGATCCACAACCATTAAGAAGCTGAAGGGGGTTTTTGACAAGCTTACATTCCCATGGACACTGGCTGCAGTTAGGGAGATTTGGGGGTGAACAAGAGCGAAGAACATAGAGGCGAGAGCAATATGAATCAGAGACACGAAATGGCGAGTCTGAGAGATTAATGGAGCGAACAGGGATGGAGAGAGGAGAGCAGTTATTAGAGCGAGGACTTGAAACATGAGGCGACAGACGGAGAGAGGACGAGTTGGGCTCGAATTGAAGGAGAGAAAAGGAAACATTGTTAATGGAGATAAGGGAGTGAGAGGAATCGCATTTTAGCTGAAAAGAAGGGTGACCACAACCAGAAGAGAAGGAGAAAGGAAAAGGAGGAGAGGATGTGAATGGAGAACAATAAGATGTGGAGAAATTTTCAAGCTTAGAAGTACATGTATGAGCGCACACTATAAGAACACAAAGCAGAGAACTGAGTGTGAAGGAGACGGTGGTTAACGGCCGTGGAGGCATGAATGATGGTGAAATTGAGATGAACTAAAAAGAGAGCATGAAAACAAAAGTGGGTTTTGATCAACTTGGAGTTTTGGTTTTGGAGAGGAGTAATTGAGGTGGGGTTGTGATTGCGCCTAGGTTATCGGAGACAGAGGCAAAAGGAGAAAAAGTGGGTCTCGAGGATTGGGAAGAACAGGGTCACGTGAAGATAGGCGAATGAAGACAAAACTAGTGGAATGACTATAGATAAATGCTGAACGAGAGTGCGAAGGGGTTTTATGGTTTAGACTTTAAGATTTAGAGGGTTGGTGGATGAGGTATTCAAAGCCTTGTAAGCTGATGGAATGGAAATATCTTTGTTTCAACTTTCAACAGGGCTTTGTGTTGGAGTTTACGTCACTCTCTCACGATTTGCATTTTTTTTACTACATTAAATATCCTAATTTAGTCGTACTGATCCTAATCTTTTAAGATCTCATCCCAAGAATTTTAGAGGGGATAAACTTGAAAATCTTAAAATTTTTCATGTTTCTATGTCGTCTATACACGTCTGCGCACAAAGAGTCTTCACATACTTGATTATTCAGCTGATGATTGATAGCTGACCTTCTTTTTATTCAACATCAGATTGCCATCAGTCTCCAAATTTTCTAGTAGTTCTAACTCCACACTTAGCCCCCTCCTGGACGATTTGCAATCTTAGTCCATGCGGTCGGTGACCAAAATCATTTAGAGTCCCTCCCGTCCCGCATAATTGGGTAGAAATTGGAAATTATTAAAACAATAATTTGTTCGACATATCATAATAATCGGACAATACATTGGCTTAAAGTTTCTCTTTTTTATAATTGCTATATCAAATCATTAGTTAGAACAGGTCATAACAATGACAATCTTGCGGTCATAATAAATTGTATTATTTTTTATAAATATTATAATACATTACACCAAAGATGAATAGATCATATAAATATTACAAAAGGAATATAACAATTTATTAATCACACAATATATAATTGTTTTATTTTATCCAAGTAAAAAATTGAATCCGTGAAGTTTACGACAAGCAGAAAGTTGGCCTCGATTGAGAAAGACTGTTGCATATTTGAAAATTTTTATTGGAGTTCGAGCCAATCTTATTAATTTCGTGCGAGACTTATAGTAATTAATTTTGTTTTGGTATTGTATAATATCGTTGTTAGTAAATAATGTGAAAATTTTAAAATTATAAAATACTTCTTGAATTTTATAAAATATTTTGTTATATATATTTGTTTTAAATTAATCTTGTCTCAAAAATCATAATAATTAAAGGATGGAGAAAGAAGAGAAATCCTAACAAATGTATCAGAGTTAAATAGTGAAACTTGAAAGGGGAAGCGGGGAAACAATTTAGGGATATACTATGAAGCGTTGTCACGTAATCAGCTGAATTTTGTTTTTTTTATGTCGATTTTGCCCTCATTTCCTTGGCTCTTTCCTTGCATCTCTCACATTTCTTGGTGTAAAACTAGATCTGACAGTGATATGTTTGAATCTTAAGACGTTTCTATCTGCTGTCTCAGTTTGTTGGTTTTCTTCTAATCTTTCTCACTTTTTCTCTTCAGCATATCATTATTTGATTTATCTAGTTTAGGGTTTTGTTTTCTTGCTCGTTGACCAATAATTTACTGCCAGCAGTTTAGGTTCAATTCATGTTTAAGCTTCTGTTTCTCTCGTGTCTTTCAATGCAAACAACCCAAGCTGTGTCCCTCCACTTCACTCCTCGCACCAGATTCTCTCCCTCTCTAAACTTTCTTCGATAAGAGAATTTTTACTCTCTCTCCTCAAGTCAATTTCTTGGTCGCAGATCCTAACTGTACCCTTTTCTTTCATTAGTTTCGTTTTTTTCTTTGTCGTGCATTGGGTTTAAAATGTTTCCGATTTGCATGTGTTCCCTTGTTGTTTTGGTTATGGACGGGTAATACAAGTTATGGCAGTTAAGTCAGAATTCCTGATTAGGGTTTGTCATATTTAACTGAGCGTTACCAGAGATGATTCCCTGGGGTGGACTTAGTTGCTGCCTCGGTGTAGCTGCTCTATATTTGCTCGGAAGTAGTAGTGGCAGGTCTTTTCCTTTTTACTTTTTGGATACATTTATTAAAAACGTGTTAAATTTGGTAAAATTGAAGAGTTTAATGGATGGGTGTGCGCTGATGTGCGTTTCTTGGTGTTGCAGGGATACAGAGGTTCTTAAATCGGTGTCTAGAGTTAATCAGTTGAAAGATTTGGGTATGCGGAGGTTCTTAATGTTCATTGTTTTCCCTTGTGGCTTGGGGGGGATCTTGAACTACTCCACTTCAGTATTTCCTTCTGCGTGTTGGTGGATAGAATGCGCTTACTCTGTCTTAGGCGAGTTGGCAATTAGCACTGATCATCCTTGCTATAGTCCCTCTGGTAGGCATGAATGGGCTTATTCAAGTAAAGTTCATGAAAGGATTCAGTGCAAATGCAAAGGTAAGTCATAAAGTTAATTACCCTGCTTTCATTGTTGGGGAAATTTAAATTATCTATTAAAGCTGTTAACTTTCTTTTTCCAAGAACTGAAGTCAAAGTAGCTTTTGACATTCATGGGAATTTTAAGGGTTGCTGGATGATAATTCCGTAACTTTTTGATTGATCATCTTAATTCCTTAATGGATGCAAATTTATTTTGCATGTAGAAAATGCACAAGGAAGTCGAAAATAGATCCAAGTGACGAATCAAGATTAATATCAGAAACTATAACAGGAGAAGTTGAGTTGCACCATGTGAGCTTTAGATATCCATCTAGGCCAGATATTCAAAATTTCTGGGACATTAACTTGACTATTCGTTCTGGCAAGGTATGTCCTGTCCGATGTTTAATGTCCTATGTTTGTTTTGAACAACTAGTGCATAACATTGTTGAAAATGATGAACCATCAGTCGAAATGATATCAGAATCTATTTATGATAACTTTTCCTAGACTGTGGCTCTTGTTGCAGAAAGTGGTAATGGAAAATCAACAATAATCGTGTTGCTGCAAAGATTTTATGATCCAGATTCTGTTACTATCACACTTGATGGGACTGAAATTCAAAGGCTTCAATTAAGGTGGTTAAGACAACAAATGGGACTGGTAAGTCAAGAACCTACTTTGTTTAATGACATGATCCGGGCCAACATTGCCTATAGGGAAGGAGGAAATGCAACTGAGGCTGAAATCATAGCTGCAGCAGAATTGGCCAATGCCCACAAGTTCATTTCTGGTCTGCACTAGGTAAACGCTACATATTTACATGGTAAAACAAGCAAACTTCTAGCACTCGAAAAATGATACTATAGTAAGATTTCTATCTTTTTATTTTATTAACATGGTACGACAAATTGCAGGGTTATGACACTATAGTAGGAGAAAAAGTCATAGCTCATAGATTGTCCTACATCAGGAATGCAGGTTTAATTGCAGTAGTAAAAAATGGAGTCATTGCAGAGAAAGGCAGCCATGACTCTTTAATCAACATCCACGATGGGATCTATGCTTCATTGGTGGCATTGCACACAAGTGCTAAAACTATATAAGCTACTGCTTTAGAAAAGAACAAAAGAAACGTTCAGTTCTTTCTTTTGTTTTCCCCTCTTAAAAATTATAGGCTTACAAGCATAAGAAAATTTCTTTACATTACTTTTGCTTGTATAGTTTTATAGGTTGGAATTTGTGAGGGTTTTGGTATGCAGAGAGATGGTTGCAGAGATTCTATAATTTTTTGAAAGAGTGCAATGAACTTGCATCTGTTGTTCCTCCTTCTGTAAAAGATACCATTATAAGTTCATATGGGATTTTGTTTGGATAGGGGAGGATGCTGTACTTTCCACTGTATACGTTTATTGTTCTTTAAGCTTACCGGAATAACAATAGAACAGAGGATGTGTAATACTTGTGTAATAGTTTTTAGTTTGTAATTATAAACCTTCTTTATAAATTTATGTTTCTGGAATGCTATGAAAATTTATGTTTGTTCATATTTATCATTTTTAATATTATTTATCATTTTTAATATTATTTACTACAGAATAAATATTATTTACTACTTAATAAAAGGTACTAATAGTTATTTAATTAAATAAATATTTTGTCCTAATTAACAATTTTAGGTCTTAAAAATAACTTCTATTAAAATATGATCATCAATTAAAAATGTTATTATTACCTATTTTTAATGGAATTTGTGATTAAATATATGATTGTTGGTGCTTGTTTGGAGGGTTTAAGAAAAAGGATATGGGAATGGAATTAAAACTAATGGTTGGAATTGATATATCATTGCATAGGTATCATTTTCATTCCTTGGTTTTAAGGAATACTCCATTCCTCTAGATTTCCAGAGGAATGGGAGTGATTCCTACATCCAAAACCAAGAATTAAAAC
>JANIPM010000003.1:25827716-25839171 GCA_027478405.1 Erythroxylum cassinoides
AATCGCAGAATCAATTAATAAACAATGACAGTAAAACGGAAACAGTACGAATATTATAAACCAAATAATCAGAACAAATAGGTCTCACGAGTCAAAGCATAACAATTAGAATTCCCCGACTAAAACAGTTTAGCTACTCATAACGGAATTAAACAAAACAAGGTTCTTGATTAACGTAATCTAAATAACAAAGGAAAGAAGAAAAACTAAGAGTGTGACCAATTAGGATCTATGTCATGTTGACAATAGAATTAAAACTCCTTTTAATTTTATACATCATAAGCGGTATTTAGCAAAATACATTATGATTACTCAAATGACATAGATGATATGTATTATACACAAATCACGATCTTGAAGCAAAAATTGCCCTTGTCAATTTTCTTGTCTCATAGTATCCTGAATAAATGCAAGATTGGAATATGTCATTCCTGCCAATTTATTCCTTCTTGATTTCCAAAGTAAATCGTAAATATGATTAACTCCTTAATCATATCACATGCATACAATATTACTTTATCAAGAGCCTATAGATATTATCGCTGATATCTTATATGAGGGACAACGGTATTCTTGTTGAGCATCTATCCTCTATACAAGTCATGCATACTGTGGCATTATCTGTATAGCTACTTGTTATGGTTAACGTTGGACAGTACTAATAAATACACATTTCTCATGTAAGAAAATGAACATCTTATACCATAGAATTCACGATACGTATGAAACATTTCCTAATAATGTTTCAGTTAAGGTCTATCGAATACCATAATCTTCATTATGTATCTGTGTGATTAAACCCATAATTCCTTATCGAATGGTTTATAGAACATCACTATCATTTAATCCACACACTAATCTTTTAGTAGTTAATTAATATTCCATGTTAACTACCAAGATTAGTGACATTTCAAAGTAATCATTATTTTCCATTACAAAGTTCTACAATCCGTGTCCTCAACTCAAATAATCTATAAATAATGAAAACTCATGGAAAAAATGATATAAACCATCCAATTCATGAACATAACTGTTAGAATACAACCATCTAATGATTGGCTTCTAGATCATAACACTAACAACTCATTCACTTTTCCTTTTTACTAATTTTATATATAATACAAAAGATAATCCTTTATGCAATACCATATTCATTGGCAATCTTGGAAAGACATCAATGAATAGGAATTGAAGGGTCTTTTCATTATGTAAGAATGTTTTAGCTCTGGATAGCTTTGTGATTTTTTTTGTATTACCATGTGTTAGCTTTAAGATATTGTAGTAGTTGTATGAAAACGTGTTAATCGTATTTGACAATCATGTGTATTACATAAAAAATAGGTGGGAGTAAAATATATGTGGCTTTTATTGCATCTACACCTATTATATACTTGACATAGGAAGAGTGTGAAGCCACTGTTAATGAATTTAAGAATGTGATTTATTGTTGTTTCAACAATTTAGAAGAAGATAAAAAGAAATACTCTCAATTTTGTTAAAAAAGGCATTATGTTCAATGCTAAAACAAGTTTTGTAATTTTTATCGTTATTATATTTAGTATATAACATAGATATCATAATTTTGAGTAATTTTTTAGATTCTCTATATTGATTGTCCTAACTATATAATGACAAGATGAAGCTACAAATATCGACTGCTAAGCCTATTATTGGTCAACATTTTTATTAATGTAATAATGCAAATGTGAGTATTGCCCTTATGTTTTTATTATCACATTATGAATATTTCAATTATAGATTATATGATATTAATGTTATCGTTCAAATTTTAGATGTATTGTATGTAAAAGGTGAGTTTATTTTTTAATTCATAGATATTTCAAATATTTACATAAGTATGATATTTGTGTTTTTATTTTTCTTTTGTGGGTTCTGTGTGACTATATATACTGGGTGCCTGATGTTTTTTAATATGAACCTGCATTGTAGCAATATGTGACAGAGTTGAATGGGAAGAAGTTGCATTTAATGGACCCTTATTATGTACATAATTTGTTCTTATTGTATCTGATTATGAGAGATCACTTGTTGATGCTTGACTATCTGATGGTCCTAGTTCTCATGTTCTTATCATATTGCCTATGCTCATTGTGAACATAAGAAATTTGTAATAGTTTAAACTTGCTGTTTTCGTAAATTTAAGTTGGTATTATCAATATTTAAATAGGTTATGATTTTAGTAACTATAATTTTTAGCCTACATTTTTCTTTGTTCTTTGACACACTGGTAATGTTAATATACCAATACGGAAATGATAGTTTTTGAAAGCAAAATTTTTTTGAAATGCAAAGCATAAGAGATTTTCATTAAGTTGGACATATACTGTATGGCAATTGAGAATGGTCATTATGCACATCCAAAGCAATTATTCAAGATAGTTTAACATTCTTATCCATTTTCAAGAAAATAATCTAATACAGTCAAACTTCCCTATCCATATCTAAATCACATAACAAAGTTTCAAATATATATTCGTATCCATATCACAACACACAGTTGAAATACATATCAAAATCATAACACATATTTCAAGCATGGCTCATTTTGCTGGCAATTCACCATTATCAATGTGAGATTTTTTTAGAGTTGATTTTTTAACTTTTAATTTATATCTCCTTCAAGTTGTAGTTATTTTTTTAAGCATTTGTGTTTTGAGAAGCTTGGGCTAGTTCGAACACCTAAAATTGACTTCCAACCTTTTATAAAACATTCATAAACAAAAGGTATACTATAACCAATTAGGAATAAACAACAAATAATTAGCCAAATTTTGTAAGTTGGTAAGATACCGTATAATACATGTTCTCACTAACTTCTCCAAATGCTACTCTATATCTTTGGACGACTTGTATACATATAAATGTTTGTGATTTATTAAAAAGTTAATAGAAAACCAAAATTAAAAATGAATATTCACACACCACCCTCTTTTCCCTCTGTAAGATAGATGCTACAGTATTGGATCCTATAGATACCAATTGTCTACCTTTTCATCTTACACCTCGTTAATGTTGGAGGCAGATGTTGGATTTTTCAATGGTCTTCCTCATTTTCTCTACATTATACATTATACATTATATATATATTAAAGTGAAAGAACGAATATCTAAAGAATATTTATGACAAACATAATTATAAATTAGCAAATAATTACCTTGGCAATTTCAAGTTGTCTTTAAGGTTGATTCTTATTTTTGCATCCTCTTTTATTATGACTAACTTCAAAACAATATTGACGTCTCATGATTACTCTAACTTTGCTCAACTTGTTTGGATTACATGGTTCTTCACCCTTGTTCTAGCCTTTTTAGGTCTTCTAGGCATCTTATTAATCAAAGGAGGTAATATGGGTTGGAAGTTTTCGGTCTTCAGCCAAAATTTTGGACAATTAATGGATTTTATGACGTATTGATAACTCTTTAAATAACACTCACATTTGTAGTATTGGCTTCCATACCCATTGATATCCTCCCTCTGATTTGATATACAAGTAAATGAATGCTTACATAGGATTCTTGTTAAATCCCAAAGTATACACTGACATGTTTTTACTTGTAAATCAACAATGAACTTATCTGCAAAATGTGTTACTTTGAACTTCAAACTTCCCTTTGTCCTAAGGATGCAGTGCCTTGCTTCCCATTGTGCAGTCTCTATCTTCTTTCTCACACTTAGAAATATTTCATTTATGGATTTGATCATCATATCTCTTTTTTCATGAATTCGAGTCATTAAAGCAACTCAATTGTCCTCTAACATATTAATTAGGCTTTTTGATCATGCTTCACAGACGAATCCATTAAATTTCTTTGATATATTGTTATGAAGAATCTTACACTTTGGTCGTATACTAACAAATGCTTTCACAAAAGTCTCAAGATTCCTTACTTTGAAGTCATCGTAAACCTTTTTTGATACATTCTTCAACCGCTCCATTATTTCATTAAATTTCACTTCCATTGTGTAATTAATCACTTGCGAAAATAAACTCTTGTATGTGTGACCTTTATGTAACTTAGAATAACTGGAATATATATATTAGATGCATTTTTTATGCTCTACTTCTAGGAAGAGATTCTTCAATGCATCTATTAAACCCTGAAAGATAAAAAAAAGAAAATAGTATAATGTAAGTATAATAATTCAAAATATTTCCTAATAAATAGTACTGATATTACAATTTTGACCTTTTGCTAATCAGTTACAAATGCCCATGAATTCCCATTAATGTTTAAATCATCACTAAGAAGACTTAAAGGCCAGTGCTAATATTGGTAATTCTATCTCTCAACCACAACCTAAAATATAGGGTATATAAAAGCACCTTCAAGAAATGTCCTAATAAACATCCGTCAAGCCCTATTATTTTTCTATAACCACCAAGGAAACCATGCTTTAATGCATTAAATCCTATGCAAAAACCTCTTAAACATTGGTTGTCCAAACTTTTCATCAAATTCATTTTGGATGATGAATTGGCGTTCTTTATTAGGCCGCAATTCTTGTCCAGGAGATCATAATTTTACATAACGTCCTTTTACTTGTAGCATCATAATAGCTTCCCATTTACCATTATAGCATTGAGAATTAGTCACTTACAATGCATACTTCCTATGAAGATCTTCTATCATTTGGCTAGTTGTCCAATTCAAGTTCCTCCTGAACTTGTGTATAAATTGATTTGCTATCCACTTCTTATTAGCTTGTTGTTTCCTTGAACTTTTTTTATAAGTGTGCTTGTTTTCTAATATCTTCACCACAAAGGTTTCTTCATTTCCAATCTAACTAGCATAAACCTTAAAAGGACAATGTGGATCACAAAAAACTTCCCTTCTCACACCAAATTTAGTATATATATTCATTTGTAATTGTATAATTTCTAATTGCATCCCTAAAATGAACCTCATCCTTAAACTTTATGCCAAATTTAAAGTAAAAATCTTTTATGTCCACTTTTGGATTAAAAACAACATTTTTCTTCCTTTTGTCAGAGGCCTTATACCTACCATCATCAGTATATATATTGGTGATTGAACTCCAACATTATTGTCCATATATTCACTACAATAACTTTGTGAACTTTCTACTTCTCTTTGTGAATTGTTTGAATAATTTTTCTCTTTGTTACTACATTTTCCACTTCTTTTTAACCCATCCACAACACTATCACATTCAAACCTACTACCTACCTTCTTCCCATATTTCTTCTCGTTAGCTTTTGCAGTAACATATTCTTCATCATCAGTTGCATAAATTTCATCATCACCTATATCATTTTCAATTTCAATCATCTCCATGACAAAAAAATCTTCACTATCTTGTTCCACCTGAACTTGGAATAACCCCTCTTTGTTGTTGATATTAGAATTAATTTCTTCACCATCACTTGTAGTATTACCATAAACATGATTATAATAAATTTCAACATTGTAGTTCTTCAATTCTTCCATGCGCTAAAACATTGAAAACATGTCCTTATCATGGTGGAAACTTAACTCTTTCAAACATCTCATTGACTTTTTTAGAAATTTGTAACATATATATACAACTCTATGCTCTTTATCTTTTAATACTCCTTTTAATCTAGCATACTAAATTCATCAACAATAATATCCTTCTTTCGTTTGATCATGCCTCTACCATATTTATTGTTTTCATTTCTTTTTAAGACCCCACCATAATGAAACTTAAAATTTACAATCATCGACATAGAATTTATTATTAGTTTCCAACAATTCAAAGTTGCAAGCACCTCATTAATCCAAAAAGAAAATTAATCCAAAACAACTTATAAAATTTGATATTGAAAATAAAAAATACCAAATTTTGAAATACCATAATTTATTATAGAGATAACAAAATATGTAATTTAATAGACAAGTAGTTGAAATCCATACCATCTTAACTCTTTACTTCACTTACTACAGTTTGCAACTAAACCAAGTGGAAGCACTAATAAGGAAAATTGAAGGCATGGATGGAACAGTGAGAATAACGAAAGCATTATGTTTTTTAAAAAGGAAATAATAACCATCATTGAAAAATTCATAAAACATCCTTTAAATGGCGTAAAACGTAGATTAATATATCATAGAAACTAGATGTACTAAAAAAATTCAATTAATGATTGAATGTAATTCCATCAATTGACTCACAAGCACTACAGTGGGCAGGGGGAGCATGACAGTGATGGTGAACCTTTTAACAAGCATAAGAGTGATAGTGAACCTTTTGAAAGAGTGGTTAGAAGATTAGATAGAATTAATCTTATTAGATATGCTTATAGAATTTTTTTGAATACTTTACCTAGCAAAATGACAAACACAATAGCCTTAACTTATTTAGAAATAAGTAATCAATAAATCTTTCCTACTTATAATTAATTTTTTTTATAATTTCTTTTAATAACTTTTGTTCCATCTTCATATGACTCGCTATCTCCTTCCTATAGAGCTTTCTTGGCTTCCTTAGATTTTGTGTCTATACTATAGGGATGAAAGGAAGCTATTAATGATCTTAAGAATAAAAATAGCTAAAAATTGAAGTTGGGAGCTTTATTAATCTACTTTAGAATAAAAACATATAAGATGTAAATTGGTAGCAAAGGAGTTCAGTCAGACTTATGTAATGGATTACTAAGAAATGTTTACACCTATGGCCAAGATGAATTTAATAAGAATTCTTTTATCATGTGTTACTAATCTTGTATGGGATTTTAACAATTTGACGTTAAAAATGCCTCCTATATGGTGAATTACAAGATGTTTCTAAAAAATAAGAGGCATAATAAATCAAGACATAATTAACTAACCAAATTCAACAATATAACCAAACAAGAGACAAAAATAAAAATAGCCAAATTCAACAATAAAACACAAAATTAATAAAAATAAGAGCATGCCTTTAAGAATAAAAAGAATTGAATAGTGATTCGGAAGTAAGCAAAATAAACAAAAAAAAATCAACAACAGAACACTAAATTATTGGAAGGAATTTGATATAGAGAACTCTACCTTTACTATTGATGCTTGATGGATGCTAATTTGACTATAATTATACACCTATATTTGACGTATTATCAATTTTATAGTTTTGTTATATATTTTTTACTTAATTCGATCCAAGTACATTTATAGGTGATAATTGCCTTTATGGACCAAAAGGAGACAAATTTCGATGATACAATATATCTTAATCTTTTATTCAATGTAAATATTTTTATTGATTTATTGCAATTCAATTATATGTTTTATGTTTGTTCTAATATATCCATAATATTGATACATGAGTTGATTTTATATACTTGGGATTGAGAAATCCTTTGTATGAATAGATCTACCTTAATTGAAAGAAGTTGATTGTAAACTTAAAGATATGTCAACATAAATCCTCTAAATTATGGTCAAACCTAATAGTGGAATTTATAAATCGATAATGCAATCCTAGTAACTTTAACTAGAAATATTTTGATTGTTCAACCTATGGATTAGTTGTTAGTAGTCAGAGAATTATTAACATAAGATACAAATTTATATAGTCCAATAATTAACAAAATAGTTGCATGATAAAAGGTTAATTAATTAATGATTTTTTAGGGGGATTCATCACTTAAATACTAATCTTTGATATTGATTTTTTCTAAGTAATTTCGATAGTCTTTTGCATTCATTATCATTTTCAAATTTAGGTTATTTGTTTACGTTTTATTTTTAATTACAAACCAAACATCCAAGTCGTAGGTTAGATAATAAGAGAAAGCTAACTACTAATACTTAATATCTTTGTGGGATCGACCCATATTTGCCTGTGCTAGCTATAGCTATGTCGTGCACTTATGGTTAATTCAATATTGATATAACGTAAAATATCAATCAATGCTTTAATAGGAAGAAGCAAAATAGGATATTGGAAAGAATTAAAGCTGCTTGAAATTGAATAAACAAATGATAATATCTACAGAAGATCAAATAAACAAACTTAACAATATTGAATTATTTCTCAAATAGCGACAATCTAACTTAGGATTAGACGAACTCACCTCTCAATCATAGGAGACAGGCACTCCCAATTGCATGCAACTTGTAACAGCCCAGACTACCTGTCCACAGATATTGTCCGCTTTTGGTTGCCCCTAGGGCCAAACCCCTCAAGATTTTTGCTCTTCCCCCTCCCAGGAAAACGCGTCTTAGGGGGAGAGATATCCATACCCTTATAAGACATTCTTCGTTCTCCTCCAACTGATGTGGGATCTCACACTTTTAGGGCTAAACCCTCTTTAGAGCTCAGCCTAGCTGACACAACGTTTCGGGTATCAGTTATAATGTCATTTGTAACAGCCCAGACCACCTAATTATAGATATTGTCCACCTCGGGTTACCCCTCGGGTTAAACCCCTCACAATTTTGCTCTTCCCACACTTGGGAAGACGCGTTTTGTGGGGGAGACGTATCCATACCCTTATAAGGCATACTTCGTTCTCCTCTCTAACTGATATGGTATCTCACACTCTCCACCCCCTTAGGGCCTAGCTCAACTGGCACAACGGTTCGACTACCTACTCTGATACCATTTGTAACATCCTAGACCATCCGCTCACAGATATTGTCCGCTTTTTGTTGCCCCTCGGGCTAAATCTCTCATGGTTTTGCTCTTCACACCTTTGGGAAAACGCATCTATGGGGAGAGGTATTTACATCCTTATAAGGCATATTTCGTTCTCCTCTCCATCCAATGTGGGATCTCAAAATCCACCCCCTTAGGGCCCAGCATCCTACACTGGACCAATGGTTCGAGAACCGGCTCTGATACCATTTGTAACAGCCCAGACCACCCGCCTATAGATATTGTCTGCTTTAGGTTGTCCCTTGGGCTAAACCCCTCATGGTTTTACTCTTCCCACCTTTGGGAAAATGTGTCTATGGAGAGAGGTATCCCAACCCTTATAAGGCATACTTCGTTCTCCTCTCCATCAGACGTGGGATATCAAAACTTACCCCCTTAGGGCCCAGCCCCTGGACCTACACTGGCACAACGGTTTAGGAACCGGCTCTGATACCATTTATAACAACCCAGACCACCCGCCTACAGATATTGTTCGCTTTAGGTTGACTCTCGAGCTAAACTCCTCATGGTTTTGCTCATTCCACCATTGGGAAAACGTGCTTGTAAGGGAGAGATATCCATACCTTTATAAGGAATACTTCATTCTCCTCTCCAACCGATGTGAGATCTCACACTCTCCATCCCCCTTAGGGCCCAGCCTAGCTGGTACAATGGTTCGGGTACCTGCTCTGATACCATTTGTAACATCCTAGAACACCCACCCATAGATATTATCCGCTTTAGGTTGCCTCTCGGTCTAAACTCCTCTCGGTTTTGCTCTTCCCATCTTTGGAAAATCGCTTCTGTAGGGAGAGTTATCTATACCCTTATAAGGTATACTTAGTTATCCTCTCCATTCGATGTGAGATTTCACAATCCACTCCCTTGGGGCCTAGCCCCTTTAGGGCCCAGCATCTGACACTAGTACAACAGTTCGGGAACCGACTCTGATACCATTTGTAATAGCCCAGACCACCCGCCTACAGATATTGTCCAGTTTGGGTTGCCCTTCGGGCTAAACCCTTCATAATTTTGCTCTTTTCACCCTTAGAAAAATGCATCTATAAGGGAGAGATATCCATACCCTTAAGGCATACTTCGTTTTCCTCTCCAACTAATGTGGGATCTCACACTCTCCACCCTCTTAGGGCCTAGCCCCCTTTAAGGCCCAACCTAGCTGGCACAACGATTCGGGTACTTACTCTGATACCATTTATAACAATCCAGACCACCTGCCCATAGATATTGTCCGCTTTAGGTTGCCTCTTGGGCCAAACCCCCTCATAGTTTTACTCTTCTCACCCTTGGGAAGACGCGTCTTACGGGTAGAGGTATCCATACCTTTATAAGACGTACTTTGTTCTCCTCTCCAATCGATGTGGGATCTCAAAATCCACCCCCTTAGGGCCTAACCCCTTTAAGACTCAGCGTCCTATATTGGCACAATGGTTCTGGAACCAACTCTGATACCATTTGTAACAGCTCATATTACCTGCCCATAGATATTGTCTGCTTTGTGTTGCCCCTAGGGCCAAATCCCTCTCGAAAAAATGCTTCTTAAGGGGAGAGGTATCCATACCCTTATAAGGCATGCTTCGTTCTCCTCTCCAACCGATGTGGGATCTCACATTCTCCACCTCCTTAGGGCCTAATCCTTTTTAGGGCCCAGCCTAGCTGGCACAACGATTTAGGTATAGACTCTAATATCATTTGTAACAGCCCAAACTACCTGCCCATAGATATTGTCCGCAGTAGGGGTTTGGCCTGAGGGACAACCCAAAGCAGACAATATCTGTCGGCGACTGGTCTGGGTTGTTATAAATGGTATTAGAGCTGGTTCCCGACCTGATGTGCTAGCATAGGATGCTAGGTCCTAAGGGGTTAGATTGCGAGATCCCACATCGATTAGAGAGGAGAACGAAGTATGTCTTATAAGGGTATGGATACCTTTCTCCCTCAAACGTGTTTTCCCAAGGGTGGGAAGAGCAAAACCATGAGGGGTTTAGCTCGATATGCAACCCAAAACGGGCAATATATATGGGCAGGTGGTCTGGGTTGTTACACAACTGCAAGACAATAACTTCGACACTCTAAAGATAGCAACAGTCCACAAACAATCATAAAAGAATAACAGTCCACACATAATACGGGAGAGTTATATCGTTAAGACTCAAGAGCAAGCAAAACAAAAGCTTATTTTTATGTGTTGTACTTTAATTGATTTGTAAAGAAATGATTTGGAAAAAAATTGGGCCATGTGTCAGACATATGACATGTAAAAAATTTGACATGATTTACCACGTCAACAACTTTAACATAAAACTTAATGTCAAGCTATTTTTGCAAAAAATTGAAAATTGGGGCATTTTAGCACCACTTTTTAAAGATCAGGTGAGCATTGGAAAATGGACTACAGTTTAAATTTGTTTTAATAATTAACTATATATTTTTCAACATGATGTCAATACAATATGTAACACAAGTAGTCTAATATAAGGAATTTGATTTGCTTACAACCTATTTTTAGCTGCTTTGTAAGAAACATCATTGTTAATGATGAATTGTATAATTTTTTCAAGCCCAACATCATTTACAACTTCACCAAATATCTCAAACAGAGTATCAACATTTCTTACAAGATCAAATGCATTAATAGTCTTAAAAAATGTTGTCTCTTTAATAAAATGAACCAAAAAATCGATAATATGTCTGTCTTGTAACATCCCGTTACTGTTAGCAAGGACATTTTGGTATTTTGGGACGGACTGATAGGTTTCATTGCATTTACTGATTGAGCATGTCATTGGCCTCTAATTATAGAGGAACAGGTTT
>JANIPM010000003.1:26073945-26091439 GCA_027478405.1 Erythroxylum cassinoides
CGGGAAATGTCATGAATGCATGTACACTCATATGCATGTGCAACAATTACCATTCATCTATATATATAGAGGCTATAAAGTGGATGTTCATGCCAAAATATGCATACACATTACTAACCCGTTCCAAGTTACCAATTTTTCCCTTCCCATCAGTGATGGGATGTTACAAGACTTACCCAATTGCTATTCGAAATGAGATAGATAATCCTGACATCAAGAAATTTCAAGATTTCCTTTTTTACCACCTCCATCATGAGCGGATTTAAACGATGTTGGGTTGCCTTACCTCCTTGGCTTCATCTTCAATCAAAATTTGATGCATACAAATGGTGGGACTAATGCCTTTTAAATCAGCTACTGTCCACCTAGTGACTTGTTTATAGCACCTGAACTAGTTGTTTTTCTTATAAAGGACTTACTTTATTTGAGATAATAACTAGTAAAATACCTTGCTCACCTAAAATATGTATTTTGGATGGTTGGGCAAAATTTTCAGCTCCAATGTAGGTGGTTGAATAAACGAGGGCAATAATTTTGAATTGTTTCGGAACAACTCCACATAAGGTAATTGCTTCACCACTTTTTTGGTTTTCTCCATTTTGGAGAACATGGCTTCAAGTTCGTTATTGGGCACCAACATCTCTGTAAGCAACTACCCCTGCAATGCATCTCCAATTTTAAGAATTGCCTCAAGTTCATCTCTTCCATTTAAGGAAGAATTTTTCTGCATCCAAGTGTCAAAATCCACAAACCAATGAGTTATTCATTATTTGAAAATTTCATGGCATTGCATATATTGAATTTAATTAATTCACTATAATTCCACGAGCACATCTAGATTTCATGACACTTTCAAACTTCATCAAGCGTACAAAGAGAAAGACTAAACTTATCGATATTTAGGTGAGAACTAGTCAAGTGACCCTTTCAAAGATAAATAAGATGCACATGTAAAATCAAATCATGCAACATCCACATAATGTTAAGATCGAATAATCGAATCAGAACATACATAAAATATGAAGACTACTTTGTTATATTCATTATTAAATTAATTTTACAACACATTTTATTTTGTAGTTTACTCAGATACAAATTTTATGTCTGCATTATGTTGACACCATGAGTGTATTTATGCTCTCTTGCATTACATTTTCAAATGAACTATTCCATTTTCTACTAAAAAAAGAAGCAAAAAAAATTTAAAAATCAGGAAAAGTATGGTTTTGATATATATATATATATATCAAAACCATACTTTTGATATATATAAGAACAGACTAAAAAGACTTTTACTAAAAAGGCTTTGGAAGTCCTTCAACAATTATTAGTATATATATATATATATATATAAGAACAGACTTTTTCTGAAAAGGCTTTGGACCAAGTCCTTCAACAGTTATTAGTATAGAATTCCTGGTCCATCATAAGTGGTATAGAACTCCCGGTCAGCCATTATCATCATGACCCATACACCAAATTCGCAAAGAAGCCCCCAGGCCTAGTGACTGCAGCTAAGTTATAATTAATCTATACGCATTACTACTTACGTAGCAGCGTCGTCCCCAACTTTTTGAGGTTTAAATTCAAGGTCAAAAAAAAAAATTATGCGGTGTTTTAATTCGCTTGTTATGCCACATGCTGCTACTGCCCTTTACTTGTCAGCACATTGATAAAGAAAGATCTTAAGAAAGTGAGCTTCTAAGAATAGGACAGATCATTAAACCGACCTTATGGTTTCGGTAAAGCTTAGAGACCGAGGATCACGTGAACCCACATTGTCTGCGCACCCAAACGGTCCTAAGAAGACTTCGTCTAAGATTTGAGGACTCTTTTTGTTCAATCGTAGCCAAGTAATGAATGAACTAAGACTCACCACTTGTAAAGAGGGTAAAGACAAATAATGGCGTACTATCTTAAGAGGTTAACCAGAGAAAATAGAAACTACAACAAAACTGACTTTTATCTATGTTAAAAGTCAGTTTTTAGTGACGATTTATAAATTCGTCTCCAAAAGTCCAGCTTTTGGTAACGTTTTAACGATTCGTTGTTAAAGACTTATCTTTTATAACGGCTCGGACGTTTCGTCGCTAAATGTCGGAGATTTGGCCGACTCTTTAGCGATTTCGTTGCCAAATGTTCTTGTCACTAAAGGCTTATCTTTTGCGATGACTTGGACATTTCATCACTAAATGTCGAAGATTCGGCGACGCTTTGATGATTTCGTTGCCAAATGTTGAACATTTGGTGACGATCAGCATAATCATCACTAAGCACTACAATAATATAGACTTTTGGTTACTTTTTTTTGCTACGATTTTGGAAATCGTCACAAAGAGTCGACATTTAATAATGATTTCCTAAAATCGTGGCAAATTTAGTGACAATTTCCTAAAATCATAGCGAAAAAGTGAAAAGTCGACATTTAGTGACAATTTCCTAAAATCGTCACAAAAATTAAAATTTTGGCGACGATTTGGAAATTTTCACGTAAAGTTAAACTTTAGAACTTTTAGCGATGGTTTCTAAAATCGTCACCAAAGGTTTAATTTTTAACGACAATTTTAGGAAATTGTCCGTAAAAATTATGTTTTCGCGATGATTTCTGAGATTGTGGCTAAATGTTAAATTTTTGGCGAACATTTTTAAAATATTGGGAGCAAAAATTAGGAAGGAACAAAAAAATGGAGCACATAGGAAATCATAAAACCAAAAAAAAACTCATCTCTCAGCCCTAAAAATAAGGCATTATCTCTCACCGTCCCAGACTTGGCCTTCGAGTCATGGCTCTGAGACTTCGGCTACCTCAAAATTCTTGACCAAAGCTCAAACACCATCACTGTCTGTAACGCCCTAATACCCCCTGAGAGGGTACGAGGACGCCACGCAGACATCATAAAATACATACATACAAAACCGAAACAAAACTAAAACATACGAAACATTCATCATGCAATCTCAATAGCTCCAAAACAGAAGCAATTCGGAGAAAACATATATCATAAAACACTGAGCTTAAATATAACTTGTTCTAAATCGGAATCAGTCTGAATTAAGGTTATTACAAACCTTCAAATAAATCCAAAGTCATATACGTCAAAGACAAGCCAAAAACAAACTCCAAAAATACAATTTTAATAAAACAAAACTCAGAATCCATTGGCCACTGCGGTTGACGCATCCCAATCCTTATGACCTGCTCTCTGAACCTACACCAGGCAAATCCACCGTGCTAAGTATATAGCTTAGTGAGTAATAACTAGTCTATGCTTAAACTGACAACTAAATATACACAATCATGATATATCAGAAACATGCATTAACAATTTATCGGAACGAACAATTCAACATATTATATTGGATCTCAAATAGATTGAACAGAAAATAGAACTGAATCTCAAGACAGGGTATAAACCCTTCATAATCAGAACACAATTTCTTGTTTATATCAGAGTCAAACGGAAATAAGAATACAAAATCATATAACTGAAAAATTCATTTACAGAAGCGGGCAACGAGACTTATACAAGAGATACCATGATTGGTATTAGCAGGAGAGACATATGTCTAGATATTAGGAGACACCAAAGTGTCGATATAGAAGACACCAAAGTGTCAATAACAGGAGCAACTATAGACCCTTCTAGGCATGCCTATTTACCCACGACTAGGACTTGACAATTTTAAAATCAAATAAATTCATTTCATGTTCAACATAATTAACCAATCATGGCTTTCATGCCAAAAATTCAACATATCATATGACAGCTTTGCAAATCATTCAATGGACCAACAGCAGTAGCAAAGAAAACAATCAAAGCAAAACTATCAAATTTGACCATCTAAATTACCCACACAAAATATCGTCTAAGATTACTTACTAAAGCTCCCTTATTTCCTATTGCCTTGATATCCCGGCAATATCTGGAATCGGTCGCTCTAAGGGTTCCTCTAAAACATTTAATAAAACATATATTACTATTGTACACAATTATGAATTCAATTATGCACACTCATGTATACTAAATATGTATGATGCATGTTCATGACAAAAAATTTAGGTTTTTTATCCTTAATCTTATCACATTATCAATCATATGAAACCAAACTCAATTCCTCAATCCAGATTTATTTTACACTCAACTTTCAGGTCCACCATGCTCTATTATACTTATCATGTAGTTGAGGTAATTAGGTAATACTTCCTTCTATAAAAATGTCCCTCTTTGTCTTAGGTTTCCAATGATACCAAGCTCATCCAATTTGGTTTAGTAGACTAAAAGTTATACTCAAAAGATTTCAGGTTGTTCTTGAGCTTCAACATAATTCTTATCTCAACTTCCAATCAGATTATGAAATTCTTAGAGACAGAATTAGATTTTAATCTCTTCATATAATTTGTAGTCCTATGTCTCTAGTTTAATCCAAATTAAAAATCACTCAATTCTGATAACTACAGAGAAAGTTATGCCTAAAATACCAAAGTATACTTAAACTGTCTGGAAACTAAAAGTTCGCCACGACGAACTTATAAAAGTTTGTCGCGACGAGCTAAAGAGTTGGCCACGGAGAACTTCCCTGATCATCTTCTTCCTCTCTTTCTTTTCCCAGATTTCTTAGTTCTAACATATTCAAAGAAGATATAACACATTTAAACCAATTTTTCTACTTTCATTTCAACTCTACAACTTCAAATAAACTAAAATTCTAGATTCCATAAACACATTAGAAATCTGAAACTACCTATTCACTTTCTCTTACTACTGCATATATTACATTCTTATCTTCCTCTAAGCCTTCACCTCATTCAACCCATTCTAAACACCTCCCAAAAGATATGAAACCTTTCCACTAAGTGTTTCTTTTAAGCTGCATGCAATCAGTGTTACAACATCTGCACTATATTATCACTCTAACTGAATTTGTTTCTCTCCTAGCTAATGTATATGCCCAATTCAGTACTACAACAATATCAAATTCATTTACAACGCATCCAAAAACTATAACACAACTTACTTGATTCAGCAATCAGTTCCAACAATGAGGGTGAATCACATGTGCAGAATAGAGAATAACCAAGGTAGAGTCATCGGTGGAGAAACAAACAATAGAGAAATGAGAGAGCTGCAGAATTGGTTTTGTTAAACAGTGAACTACGTGGCTTTTTGAATGTCTTCAATCTGTTACTTAAACAAGTCTGCCACTTATCACCACACACACAAGCCATTTGTCATATACTTATGTTGCCACATGTCACACTAGGATTGGTCCAACTTTTTATATATATATAAAGAAGCCAAAATTCTAAAATACCGGAAATATACTAAACTTGCTAAATCACATTTTAATCACATTCTAAAACTCAATTTATGCCTGAAAAAATTTCGTGAATGCAAGTTCAAAATTTGCAAGATTCCAAAAATGCATATGCATAAATAAGCAAAACTTAATTATGTAAAGCATACTATGCATTAAAATTCCTCAATACTCTAATCCCTAATATAGGGCGTTACATTGTCACTGCTGCCAACACCAACACTAGGTTCACCACCCCTTCCCATACCACCACTTCAACTACTAGCATAACATGTGACTTCTTCATTTCTTTACTCTCTCATGCCCTTACTTTGCTCTGTCTTCACTCCCAAACCCTTCTCTAATTTCACTACCGATGACTTCTCCGTCCAGACTCCTTCTTGGACTCGCTTTTTTTTAGGATTATGGGTCCTATTCATTGCCATCAGGATCTCACTAGGCTAGGCTTCGTGTTCTTGAAAATGTCAAGCGTTATGCCAGAAATTACGCTTCTCTCTTCATTATCTTCTTTGCTTGTACTCTGTATTGTACTCTCTTTCTCTTTCTACATGTATTTATATTTATGTGTGACTTTAGTGGTCTATGTTTGGTTTCAGATGAAAATTGAGGAAATGATGAAATATTTTATAGATTATGGAATAAGATGCTTACTTCAATTTGATGCAAGAGAGAGAGAGAGAGAGAGAGGGGAAGGTTCTGAATTGCGATGATTAGGACCTCTTTAGCAAGGAATTGCAGCTCGACTCCAAGGCAAATTCTTCTTTCGCTCCTCCTAACTCTTGAAACTTTTCTTGCTTCTCTTAATCCTTTATTTTTTTGTTTTCATTTTATAATCCACAAGTTTTCTACTTTGACATCGGTGAAAACAAAAGGGGTCGCTTCTTAAAGGTTTATTATTCAGATCCCTTCCTTTTCCCCTTCTTTTTCTTTTATGGTCATTGTATTAAGTTTTGCCCATGAATTTTGCACTCTTACTTCATTGTCCTCACATTTATAGGTTACAGCAGGATGAAATGTTCGAATTCTATGCTGTTGACTCGAATACTTGAATTTTATTCTCTTCTGTACCTTTCTTAAGGTCTAGGATTGATAATAAATGTATACTATTATTCATCAAATTTATATGTTAATGTGTATGGGTAATGTTAAAGATGGGGTTTGAATTCTACTTTTCTGGAGATTAATCATATGATTAGGTACACAAGTAACCAGTATGTGCAAATTCTGTTATTCTTATATTTACTCTTTTTTCTTTTTTCCTCTATTTAGTATTTAGATATGATTAGTTTGACTAGAGTTGTTAACCCGAATGTGTGAATCTGTTTCAGGTTGAGGAGTTGTAGATGGAAAAACTTGAATTGGAATCAGTTTTTGACATATATGGGCAACAAATTTATGACAACAGGTACATTATCAAAGAAGCATTGTGGAAATCTTGTCAGTAGTTGATAATCCTTTAGGGATATGCCTGTGGTATTTATATCTATATACTACTAGGGGAGACTAAGCAGGTCCTTCCCCATTTATAGTCCAACCAAAGTACAATATGTAGTTCCATAGTTGCAATAAATGAATATTTAATTATATTATTTGTGAATTAACTTCTTACAAGGTGATTCTGTGTGAATCATCTAAAATTTTTCATTAATGTCAAAAAATTTGCCTCTTCTTCTATTTGTTCAAGGTCCTTTCAATCTTCTCATCCAACTATTTTGTGAAGAGATTTGCTGGAGATAAAAGAATTTGAACGTAGGGCTAATGCTCAAGCTAAGGTCCTGAGGAATGCATTGGATGAACATAGTATAGAGTTAAAAGTTTGAGCTGCTAATGAAGCTAAAGCTATTTGCCAAGATAGGGTGTTTGTTGCTAACGCTAAAATTGCTCAATTGAGGAACGAACTGGAAACTTCTGAATGATTGGTTTTATTGTTCAAGCTTCTTTTCAAAATCTATGAATAATTGAACTTATAATAAGAGTAGTTTGCATTTCTTTGTTAGAATTGTAGCAACAATATCAAGATATTTCCTTGTTTCCTTGGATTCTTTGCCTAAAAGTGTTTTGATTCTTGTGTTTGCATGAATGAATTTGTTTCACCTTGATAATCTATGTATCTATTGTCGATTCTTACTAATTTAGGCACACTAAAATACCCATTCGTTTATGAGTTGGTTAATTTTTAATTATCAATACCTATGATTTATTCTCCTAAATGGTAGTATTATAAGGTAGCTGCCATTATCTATCAGCTTAATTCTATTTTAGCTGAGACGCTTATCTATGACATGTGGCTCTATAATGCAAGTTTTTTTTATCAATTATAATGTATAGCCATCCCATAGAAGTTATCTATTGGTTGTTTTGGTCATATTTTGATCAGTGGTAGAACAAAATCGTAGTTTTAGTTTTACTTATTCATGAATACATAATGCAAAAAATGAGGGAGTGAATATAAATGGACACTTCTAGTTTGTCTTTATTGTTATGATCATGTTTTGTAAAATTTACAAACTGTCTTGTTTATGCAAATACATGAGCAAAAACACTTAGCAGCATATGTTCTAAACAATTTATGGAGATAAAATCTTTGGAGGTTGTGGTCACTTATCTTTCTTATATAATAGTTGAGGTATGAAGTTGCTCTCATCAACATGAACAAACCTTCCTACTCGTCTCAGTTATGTTGTAATTTTTTTTGTTGTAATCTCAACATTTATAATTTATAAATTAGTCTTTGTATTTACTATTTTGTTTTTAAGAATTGTTAAGGTTGTAATTAAAATTTTGTATACAAAGAATATTCTTTTCATTGGTATAATTTATTGATATTTTATTTTTTATATAGAATGTTTCAAATTATCAATTATTTTTGTATGATAAATTAACAATAAAACAAATCTAAATATTATATACAATAATATGGATTAAAAATGTCATAAATAATTATAATCAACATAGGATAACATTTTGTTAAAATTTACATTAAAAATTTGACTACATTTTATAAAACGTAGCTAAAAACATTTGGCTACATTTTCAAAAACATAGTTAAAACTTTTTGACTGCTTTTTCAAAAATGTAGCTAAAAACCTTTGGTTACGTTTCTAGAAACGTAGTTAAAAACTTTTGACTACGTTTTAGAAAATGTTGCTAATAATTTTCTCTACGAAAACCAAGCGTAGTCAAAATTTATTAGCTACAATTTCTCAAAATGTTGCTAATATTTTGTAGCTATGAAAATAAAACATAGAAAAAAACTATTAGCAACGATTAGTGAAAAACTTCACCTAAGTTTTTAGCTACAGAGATTTGACGATGTTTTTTACGACAAATATAAATCATTGCTAATGACTATTAACGAAAAATATCGCCTATAGTTTTTAACTACGAAAATTTGGCGATGTTTTTTACGACAAATATAAATTGTTGCTAATGACTATTAGTGACGATTTTGAGACTTTTAGTGGTTTTTTTTATAGCCAAATGTGATTTATGTTGTAGTGAGATAAAGAGTATACCTTGTTTTCAGATTATAGTCAAAAAAAGCTGAATTACATGATAGGAGATAGATATTGTGTTTTGAAATCTAGATTTGAAGATTCAAATATTACTTTTAGAAAAAGGAAGCCCATTCGGACCAAAAAAACAAAATCTTAAGAGTAAGAAAGCTTTACATGACATCAAAGAAAGAAAAGAGCATGATTTATAAATGCATGGTGGCCAAAAAGCAAACCTTCTAAACTTTGGATATTTATATGCCTGAATCCCCGTAAAATACTTGCTCATGAAGAGAAAGTACAAACAACATTAATAATTAATGTCAGGTGGAACTGTTATTTTCTAAAGTTCTGGAATGATTTCGATTAAGCGGTGTGTAAATATTTTCTTTAGGGGATATCGTCTTGAAATTTTATTTGATAAGTTGAAAATTTGTAACTGCATAGATGTTATGTTTAACCTGAATAATGCAGCAAGATAAAAATTTCTATCAAAACTTTCACAGTATCAGAGTCTCTATACTTTTGAAATTGAAACCCTAATAACAGTTACGAAAAAGAGGAAGACGATCGAAGAACATTACAGGCAATGACAAAACTGAGAAAAGTAAGATGCTTGATTCAATATCTCCTTTTTATCTGCATCCCTACGATAATCCGAGTTTTAACACCTGTGGGTTGGTCCCCAAGGGGTAAAGCCAACTATGACGAATGGGGGAAAGTGATGAGGAATGCGTTAAGTAGATATCATCTTTAAAGGCTATCATTTTGAAAGTTTACTGGTTACGCTGAAAAATTGGTAACTGTGCATCTATTACGTTTAACTTGAATAATCCAGCAGGATAAAGTTCTTCACAAAACTTTCAAACTTCAGTCAGGAATGTGAAAGTTTACATAAAAGTTTTGGCAGAAGTATGTGCAATTTTGAAAGAATTGTTCTATATATAGATACCACTTACTGTGAATATTTATCCAACAAGTCCTAAATTCATGGATCTAGTTATTTAATGACTTATTAACACCAGGGACATCGTCGTTGAATAACGCATGATAAAAAGAACGCAGAAACATCTCTCGTTTAATTGGGGCTCGATTTTTTTTTATTATCTATGAGGTGTTTTAGGAGAATCTCAATTATGATAAGGTACCTTTAAATTATCCATATTTAAACTAATATCTGTTTAAATCGAGTAAGCCTCTTGCAAGAAGTAAAGCTCTTAACTAAATTTGGATGATGTAAGGTCTAAAAGATTGTTACGTTCTAGTTAATGTACAAACAATTACAGCGAAAAGAAGGGTCTAATGTGGCCGATGGTCAAAAGGATTAAAAGTCACTATCTCTACCATAGGAAGTTAGGAACAGCTCCCTCTCCACTTACACATTGTCAATCATGCTCGTGATGGGTGCAAGCTGACAATGATGGTATATTGTTCTTGTACCACTGTCTTATTGTGAAGTAGAGTAATATTCCTAGGATAGTATTGTTCTACTTCTACACGCACGTTGATATGTTGATTTTATTAATCTAAAGTTGACAGATAATTAATATTGAAATTATACCAAAGACTTCTTAGATACAGTAATGGAAATGAAACTAAGTCCGAATTTTGTTGGGCTTTAATTTTAATAGTACTCTATTTAAATCATGTCAAACCATAAAGCAATTGGACTGTATATAAGAGATGCCTAGACTACTCATGAATTAAATGTAAAAAGAATCAATTACTAGAATCGGGGGAATCCAAAACCAAATGGTCAGTTCTTGTTTGTACTAGAATAGACTATGGTGGTCCTCCATAGACAAAATTGGATATCTTGAATTGCTTGAGCCTTGAGGTCGGTCGATAAAGTGGAGTACAATATATGAGTTGGAGGAAGAGGTTGAGGTCATGCAAACATTTGAAAAAGGGAATCTTTCAAAATCAACAGGAAACTTATAGTGCTCAAGCATGCTTTGTGACAATTACTCCTGAAGAGTGTAAATGTAAAGACAAGTGACAGAGTACCAGCATCTCTGTCATCCCAGTTTGAGAGGTAAGAGACTGTTTACGTCAAGATTTGATGATAATCGATAGTGACCTCTCCACTTTGGAAACAAATTTGAACTGAAATTTCTCACAAGCCTTGTAGTGGCTAAAGTGGAACGTACTGCAGATAAGAAGCTTTTCAAAATACGTTTATAATTAAAAAAATTATTAAAATTTTATTACAAATTATTTTATTAACAAAATAATTGTTACGAATTCTACCCACTTAAATGACCGTGTTCTGTAATATAAAACTTGGTAAGGTCAAATGTGTTACCTTCAGAATTATAATTTTAATATTTTAAAAGTGTAAAAATTACAATTTCAAATGCAATTCTATAACCAAAAAGAAAAGGGAACCTTATTAATTTTCTACCGTAAGGATGGGACTAGTGGGAGTCTGAATATCACAAATTACAAAGAGAAAGCGACAAGAAGTGAGCGATAAACGTGAGCAAAGTAGGGGCCTACAATTATTTTCTCAAAGGCTGAGTGTTAGTATATGTTTTGGATTTTTCCCCAACTTAATTAATTAGTAACTAGTTTTGGCGTTATTGTAATTATACTGTAATCCTATCGGGAAACAAAAGGTTGGAGCTGGTTAGTGTCTGAGGACACGGGGATGGAGGATAAGGACGGAGGATAACCAAACACATCTCTGTATTCAGGATGAGGACAATAATATCTATTCTGTTCACTGCAATCAAACATCTTCTTGTCTGCAATTCTTGTTCTGTCTTGTCCTATCTTATTCCGTCTAGTCTCATCTTTGCATACTGTAGATGTTAACCAAACATTACTTTAGCATGTAATTGACAATTTATGTCTAAATATATGATAATCGGACAAAACATATAGTATCTATAAGGATATATTCATTCGAGTGTGTATTTGAAATGATCAATGCGACGTGTAAAGGACGATGAGCTAAATAATAAATCCTGACCATGGAACCAAGAAAGCAATGAAAAGGGGAGATTTTGAAGTGGACATTTGAGAAAGACTGATGAAAAAGATAAGCCTACCCGCATAACAAATCTATGCTCTCACACTCCCCAAGTCTTGCGTGACCAAAACAAAAGACAAGCCATTTTGCCAGCTCTTTATTAATTGTTATGATTGCTGTGGCCGGTACAAACAACATCATCCTCGTCACCTAATCATGCCCCTCTCTCAGTCTCTTGACGCATGATCTTCTGTTCCGAGTTCGCTTTGTCTCGGTTTCAGTGCGATCCCAATCATTTAACTTTTGTGAATTTTATCTACTGAACAAATAAATTTTTATAGAAGAAAGTTAGAATAAAATTCCGACTCTTTCAGTCTCAGTCTCACTCGCAGTCCTAGTTCATGGTGTGTATCTGACATTTGCTTTGTGCTTCATTAGTTCTCATTGGTATCCTTGGAATATCTTGTCATGATTAAATACTTCGTCTCGAGTAAGTCCAAATCATCATTCCGAATTGACCATATTTGGATATCATACCCAGTACAGTATACATTAATCTTTTGAAGGCAACCCATGCCGCTGTTCTTTTACAAAAAGTAGAGTATGAGGCATACCCCATTGACCTTATCGCACACGTCTTATTCATATGATACGTATATATATATGTATTCGAATACTTAAGTCAACGAAATACTCAAGTAATATCTAAAACTTGTGTGAACCATAATTGTATTACTTAGTAGGGTTGTGTGGATTGTCCACAAACGCTGAATCCTTCTTCGTGCTTAACTCCAGATCAATGTCTGATTTAACTACCTTTGTTAGATCACCCTTGTACTCGTATCGACTGGCGCAGATGAGAAAGTAAACAAGGTTGAGAGACCCCAATATTGCTATAAGGAAAAAGAAATAATCCAACTTGCCAACGTTGAGATTATTTGTGAGCCAATCTGGATGATCCCGGGTTTTTGTAACTCGATGAACAGTATAAACCAGGAAGCTGCAAACATAATTCGCACCTGCAAATGAACACGCAAAAACAGCATTTCCAAGGCTTCTCATGTGCTCAGGAAACTCCTGGTTAAAGAATTCAATTTGGCCTATGATATTGAACGCGTCAGAAAATCCCAATAGCACAAGTTGTGGAGCTAGCCAAAACACTGACATTGGTGCCATGTTGGGGTGGGAATTTGCCATGACCCTTCTCACCCTTTCAACTAACCCAGACGCCACCATTGACAAGATTGAGAAAACAATCCCAATTCCCATTCTTTGTAGAATCGTGATTCCTCCTTCACGTTTGGTGATCTTTTCAAGGTACGGCACTATGATTCTGTCATAGATTGGAAGCCATATTCCTACTGCTATCATTGATATGACACCTATAGACCCTGCGGGAATTTGAAACTTAGGTCCCAAATGTCGATCCATCAAGACGGCTTGCATCACAATGAATGTTCCTTGTTGTACCATTGCTGTGAGGGCAATAATTCCTGAACCCCATATTGGAATTACGCTTATTAAGCATTTCACCTCTTCTACTTGTTGAATACTACATAACCTCCATGGATCTGCTCTTGAACCGTCGGGCTTCAGGTCATTTTCTAATACAATAGCAGCTTTATTCAAGAACCTGACAGAAGATGCGTGGAATCAAACATAGGTGGGAGTAGTACAAACAAGAAAGTATATATGAGATTGATCTGTTGCTCTAAATTAGGCCAAATAGGTTTAGCTACTGTTGGGCCACATTCTCATCACTTGTTGAAAGATGACAATTTGATATTGAGCCACGCTCCTAAGGAAAGTTTCCTAATTCTTGCGGATAATAGTTGGTTGACAAATCAGAACTTTTCTTTTTCCTTTTATTAAACCATCACAAATCAATAATGCCTGTATCACTTTCAGAGCCTATATTCATGTACTTGTGTACAGTGCTTGGCATTAAGTTTCTCATTTATTTTCATATTAAGAAAATTCTATCCCGACAAAAAAACAGTACCTGTATTGGTTTGTGAGTGGAAGCTTTCTCGAAACTGTTTCTTTGACTGAAGGATCGTAGAAGTTCTCAAGAACCCCCACCTCGTGAGGAAGCTTAACATATCGCTTTTTATAGGAAGCAACAAACACTTGTGCAATACTAGAAAGAATGCTTCCTTCTGGCTTTGCATGAATATAAAGTCTTCTTCCAACGAAGAACAAGATGATAGAGCAAAGCATAAGAAAGGTAGGAATTCCAAATCCTATAACCCAGCTAACAGAATCCTGAATGTAGACCAGAACTGTTGAAGTGATAATGATGATAACAGTGAATGAGGTATAGTACCAATTGTAAAAGCTCTTAATCCCTCTGACACCATCCTCTGTGGTGGGATCAAACTGTTCAACACCAAATGGAATGCTACAAGGCCTGATCCCTCCTGTTCCTATTGATAAGAAACCAAGTCCGAGCAAAAGAACACCAAGTTGACCTCCTGTAGCACTTTGGCAATGACCCAGATTCGGGGAGTGGCATTTGGGTGGTCGAAGATTTGGCAACCATGCAGTCAATGTTACAACTAACATTCCCTGTAACCCATAAACATGTCACATTCACCAAACAGGTTGGTTGACTAATTACACAAGAAAGTGATTGAAAGATTTGTGAGCATCTACACGAGATACTTTGCTTCTTAAATGATGATAGTGGAGCCTGTGAAACACAGAATCTGAAACATTTTATTTTGTGAGGAGACCAACAAGAAAGTGGTAATTCCTCGTTATTCAAGCTAAGGAAAATAAAGAAGAGTTGAGTGCATGAGCTTAATTGGTGTAAGAAAAAAAAATCAAGAGAATAGCTGTTTTTTTAATCAAATAGTAAATTGACAATTTTGGCTGACCAGATCGCATAAAAGTAGGGATCGGATCTTCACATGTCACTGATATTCTTACTTCGTGCCAATTTATACCAAAAATGCGTGTTAGATATACTAATGGCATGGCGCCAACATAAGGCTAGTTATTATCTGAAGAAGAAAAATAAAAACATAAAAACAAGAATAAAAAGAAAAAAGAAATTGGAAGGTCAGCGAATTTAAGTAATGGGCATAGATTTCCATGACCTTTATCAAAAGAAATTTTGTAGGTATCATGTCACCTATGCAAACTGAACTTGGTACCCATAAAAGTTTGAAGAAATGTCCCTGACTCACTGGCCTGGTTGGAGGCTGACCACCATAGTTACCATTCCTTGATAATCTATGTGCAGGTAGGTATACTGCGTGGTTTAATTTATTTCAATAAATATTTGTTAAACAGATGCTCGTATTTACAGCAGAAAATGAGGCTATGGCCGATTGTACCTTTTTTTGTTGCATGTGATGATATTTCTAAACAACTTTTCCTTTTGACAATTAGTCTGAGATGAAATTCTCATACACCTTAAGGTTTTTCTGTCTTTTTGTTTTTCTTGTTGCCTTGTGCCTTTAACATGCTAATGGAGAAAGGAGATGAACTTTAAGATTTGAAATCCTCTTCCTAAGGTGCCAATCGGAAGACTAATATGAACAGAAAAAACGAGGTGCCATCCAAGCTTGCTTTTCTTTTAGTAGAGCTTTTTCAGTTTGGTATTAACCAAAGGGCCCACTAAATAAGAAAAGGTCGGTGAAAAAGAAAAGTTTTAAGCTTCAGGAATGAAACCTCCAGTTACTAAGAATTTAATGCGATGAGAGGGCGAGGGCATATACCAGAAGAGAGAAAAAGGAAGCAACACCAATTGTTTTAAACTTGCCAATATACGCATCAGAGATGAAAGCACCCAGAAGAGGTGTAAAATTGGTGAGACCACCCCAGATGTTCATGATATTTGCAGCATCAACTTGCTGCAAGTTGAATTCTCTGGTCAAATACACCACGAAATTTCCAAACAATCCAAAGGTAGCCATCCTCTCAAAAGTCTCATTTCCTGGAAAACAAGATGCAAACTTTATGTGAGCCACGCAAGGAAAACAACTCGTTACTTCTTCTGACAAGAATTGTCAGAGAGAGACCTAAAATGTACGGAATGGCTCTCCATCCTCCAGCTTTCTTCTGAATCGGTTTTGAATCAGAAGCAGCTGTGCTGTTCTTTTTATCTTCATGTTCCATTTCAAGATTTGGGGAATTCTGAAAGGTTTTTGTGCAGCAATACGTAAGATATGAGCTTGAACTCTTCCTCTTATTATTCCCCACCTCCGTTCTCACATGCAAAGCTTATTCTCTCGAGCTCTGATCACTCAATCTGTGCTGTGTATAGCAGGGCATATGATATGAATTTGCTTCAAAGCGAACCTATATATATGTATATATATACAAGCTCCATACCCGTTTGCTGTCAAGGACAGGCTACGCGATTACGTGGTTATCGAAACTGGGCACTATCTTAAGGTGATGCAATGGTGTGCGTCAAATGAATTTTAAGTGCATTTGACGTGTGTCAGATTATTATTTTTATATTTAAGGATGCTGCTTTTAGCTTTTAAGTCATGATTAAGTGATGATTACGTCAACTAAATTAATGACTTTCGTTTATAGTCTTAATGTTTGGTCTCCTAAACTCATACAAATCGAAATTAATGCTAAACAATTACAGTACACTCGTGTGATTGTTAATGAATCATTCACTTAAGTGATAATATTCTTGCTCAAGCTCTTACGTGATTGGCTGATTTATTAGTTAATTAAGGACGTTAATTAAAATATTATTTTCCACTAAGCTTTACGTTCTGGTGAAATACTTGCACTTTAAAGACCAAAATTTCAGATCCGAAACACCTATGTATGTAGTGTATATATATATACAAAGTAAGATTTTGAATTTTAGTTTGCAACTAAAATTATAAGAAAACAATTATAATAGAACTGGTAACAAAAAACTTTGAATAAAGATATATGATATGTTAATATAAGATTTGAAAGAAGTCGTATTTCAATCACTTCAAAAATTGCATTAGAGGACAAGAAGTGTGCTTCATTTCGACTTATTCCCATTTCGTAACTTATGTCACGTGCATAAAGGTTACATCTTTTGTTAGCCAGTTGCGTGTCCTCTTGATTCTTGCTGCGGTGGCCATATGCTGTGGTGTGACCACTTAATGATTTTTCACTCAATTATACATATGCTCCTGATTGGGAACCCTCCCGATTGGCTTTTGCTTCTTGTTTTTGGATTTACCAATCTCGCGATCGAGCTTTGAAGTTGAACACAGGGCTTCACTTGAAAGTGGAAGGGAAATTACTTCTCTTCTAAAGAACCCATGGAATTTTTTTGAAAAAAAGGGAAGTTGAATTAATAATTATAAGATAAAAGTCCACAAAAAAGATGGACATCAGTGGAGAATACCGGTTGGTATCGTTTCAAAACAAAGTAAATCAAATAAACAAGAAGATAAGAAAAGGCATTGTTGAAAGTGGTTATAGTATGCAAGGCCGTTCCTATCGTTTTATAGGCCCAGGACGAAATTAAAAAAAGAGCACTAATAAATTGACAATGTACTTAAATTTATATGTTTGTATGAAACATAAACGACTCAATTTATAAGTCTACATAATCAACTAAATATTAAATGATTATAACACTAACAAATACACGGAGGATCATGATTTATAAAAAACATTTTCTTCGTGCATTTCTAGATGCAAAATCATTAATAATATTATCAAGATCAATATTGTCCAACATATCCTTCTCAAT
>JANIPM010000003.1:26126129-26137465 GCA_027478405.1 Erythroxylum cassinoides
AGGCGGAAATCTCCCATGCAGAAGTAGAGATCTACGTAAAGACTTAAACCTAGCGTCTACTCCATATATAAGGTATTGTTTTATCACGAAAAAGGTACGAGACTCATAAACCCTAATTTTCTTGATTCATCAACCTACAAACTCTCCAAAAACACTAACTTGAGCGTCGGAGGGGCTTATCAGGAAACAACCTCCGACGTGCCTTCGTTGTTTTGCAGGAACCTTCAAGCCGGACTCGACCAGCCACATGAATCCAATCGGTAATTCACAGCCTCACCAGAATTCGGCAGAATCAAAGTCTTTTTGAGTATTGGGGGGCTTATATCCAATCTCCTTTAAAGTTTACAAGTTTTTCTAAACTTTAGTAATTATGGCAGTAAGTGTAGGTTGTCTTGTTATAAGAACAGAAAAGTTGTGTGTCGTTAGGTTTTTCACCCAAAGCTCAAGCTAATCTTAATTGAAATGGGCTGTATCATAGGCCATTCGGTTCTGGTCCAGTACTAACGGTACAATTTGCAGAGGTTTTGGGAAATAGGAAAAGGCCCGTACATCCCATTGACCCAACGTGAACGAATAGGTTTGGTTTGGTTGGCACTGGGCACAGTGAGAGGGGTCTCATTCTCACAAAACAAAAAGATTCTGGTCATCACGTGATCTACGCTTCGCTTCTTCAATGCATATGAATGTGCTTGATTAATCAAAAAGGTTTTAAATTGAAAGGCACTATCGCAGGCCTATGTTATAACTGATTACTGCTCCTGTTTTATATCTTTTGTACCGCCAGTTCCTCTGCTATGTGTCGACTCTATATTGTTTGACGCGATGCCTGAACCATGCTTTCGTTTACTGCTTCTCCTATTAACTTCCGTTTTTGGCCTGATTTCTTCGCATATTTGAACACCTATTACGTACCAGTTTCTCTTTTCCACTCTAATTCCACAAGATACCAGAGGAAGACACGGGAACGGATAGTGTCCGTGCGGTTTGTTTCCGTGAGTTCGCTGGGGTTTGAGGGCCTGAAGAGCAGGAACTTTAGGGATTGTTTTTGGGCGTGTAGTACGTTTGTGAGGAGATCCAAAAAGGGTTGGGAAAGTGAGGGAGACTCTGCTTTGGAAGCCGAGATTTTGGAGTTCATGAACGATTCAGAGAACCCAAAGGCGTTTCCAACCAAGAAACAGTTGATTGATGCTGGAAGATTTGATCTTGTGGAGTCTATTCTGAAGCAAGGAGGTTGGCTCGCAATGGGTTGGGATTTGGACGACCATGAAAACCAGAAACAGGGGATTTTCTATAATGTAGATGATGGGCGGGGTTTGCTGAGGGATGAAGAGTGCCATAACCCGTTGAACGAAGAAAGGGTTTTCATGAACAGTGAGGAACAGAGCAACTCTCAAGCTTCTTTCTTTCACGTCGATTCTCATGCGTCAGCTTCCTCGTCGGGTAGATCACTGTGAGGCTTCTACTTTCGGTCAATTGTTAACTATTTGTAGATTACTTCGTGTTAATTATCAGAGTAAGCTAGTTACTTGTTAGTTTTGAAGTTTGTGAAACTTTTAGGACAAACGTTATTGTTTTTGATTACCAACTTAGAGGTCGTGCCCTGTTGTCCACTGACACTGGGATGCGGCTTGAACGCAACGGGTGAGTGAAAGTCACAATCTTGTCATTTTCATCATTTTTGGTAATTGGGATAAGCGCGGCTCAGTAATTTTTCTTTCCAACCTTATCCGTATCTTCTTCCTCATTGTGGTGTATATATTGTTAAGCGGCTTCCAGAGTTAAGACCAAGTAATTCTGACCTTTTCAATTTCTGTTCTTTCCAACCTTATCCGTATCTTCTTCCTCATTGTGGTGTGTATATTGTTAAGCGGCTTCCAGAGTTAGGACAAAATAATTGTGACTTTTTCCGTTTCAAGCTCTATCCCAGTTTTTGAGTCTCCATTTTTTTCATGATTGACCAAATCTCTGGAATCTTAGACCTTTTTTACTATACTCTTAGACAAACAGCGGCGGAGGATGACTCAGGGATTGATGGTATACTACATAGACTGGAAAAAGAAAGGAATATGAATCTTGGTTTTGGTTTGAGCGGGAGAGCTAGCTGTACTAATGTCCAAAGTGATGATCTTAAAAATGATTGTCTGGCTGGCGCTTCAAAAAATGGGGTAAGTTCGTTTCTTATAATATTCGGTGATGAGCGTTTCCTTTAATGTTCAGTGATTAGCTCCAGTAGTTCTATGATTATGCTGTAACTGTAACCTGGTGACAGGATACAGTTCTTAACATCTCTTCCTACTACTAATGCCATTAATGAAACGATTGGTGGACCAATTATCCGAAACTATTTTGTATTAATGTTTCAACTTTTTTTCATGTTAAGCGTCCTGTTAGATTCATTTGGTATTATTATCATTTGAAACCCATGAAATATTGATCAATTTGAGGGACAAATGACTGAAATCTGACTTATAATTGTACTGTAAAATAATGAGCAAGTTTCTCATAGCATGCATGCATAAAGAACAAGATGAAACAAGCCAAAGCACTATATAGAGCTCTTCAATTTACACGAGAGATAAAAAAATATAATATGATACAGTTACTACTTTCCACCATAACCAATTTAAAGGTCAATAATTTAGTAGTTTTGTTTCTGAAATTGTCTTACCATCATATTAAGCTCAAACCAATGAATGGACAGATGGCTTAGGTGTATTAATTAGTCTGTTTAATTTTTTCTGTTTGAATGTCCATCTTCATTAGTTTCCTATGTTCAATAAAATATTGGAGCAGACAGCTTCATGCTTGTTCTTTACCCCTACTTGGGCTTTTTGTTGTATTGCAAAAGACAGTTGCTGGCCTAACAAGAGGCAACAAATTTGGTTCATTACGCCCCAAAAACAATGTAGCCTCTGACACAGTGGATCATATTGGCCACAAAAGTACGTCCTCGAGTTTTGATGGCCACAATAACTCGCTAAAGTCAGATATGAAAAGGACTTGGGGCATTCAGAGAACAGGGAATTCAGATATGGAATTTGAAGGTATTCCATTGGCTGCTTTAGCAGGTTTCATTGCTAAACATCTCAAGTCTACTAACTACTTTACCTGTATGCAATGTGCAGCTGGTGAATTTCGTCCTAATGCAATGGAGTCTAAGGTGGGTGATTTAGGAGATGAAATATTTGAAGTAAGTGTGGTTTCTAAATCATCTCCAAACAGTAAGGAAGAATTCTCTCGTGAAAGGATTTGTCACAACGACATAAAAAGCCGCCTTCAACACCTTGAGTTGGAGCTTTCCACGGTACTTAAAACATTGAAGTCAAACACCAGTGAACGTGCATTTACAATTGTGGGTACCTGATATCTATGTTTTATGTCCACATTTTATTTTATTCTGTTTGTTGATAATCTTCACTTTGTATATTTGCTTTCACAAATGAAACGACTTTGGTATTTTGCTGGCATGGTTACTTTTATGTTTCTATTTTGTAAATGGTTGCTTATATATTGTTTAGCATGAGGATATGAGAATTATTTTAACACTTGTTAATTTAAATGATCATTGCTATTGATTTAATCATGATTTGGTCACCATGTACAAGCTAGTGATGAAGGTCTATGATTAAGCTTTTATTCATAGGTTAGACTTAGAATTTTCTCACCTTTTACACAGGCACATTGGCAGATGGTTTCTTTAGTGTTCTTTAACCTCGAGATTTATTTTGCATTAGGGTGATGAGAACACCACAGACAATTTGCTTAAGCTTTCTGATGCTTGGGAGTTCCAAGAAAACGAGATCATGAATGCTGAAGATAAACTGCGCTCTGTACGGGCAAAACTAGCAGTATTAGATGGGAAAATGGCACTTGCAGTAATGTATGCCCAAATTTATTAGTGCCATGGGACTTAGCTGTAGTTTTACTTTAACAATGTCTTGTTATGATTCTCACAGTGATGCACAAAAGATAGTAGAAGAGAAACAGAAGAAGGTTGATAATGTTCGCAGAGCCTTACAAATTCTTCGTACTGCTTGCATAGTATGGCCTAATCCTGCCTCAGAGGTGCTCTTAGCAGGATCTTTTGATGGTTGGACCACCCAGGTTTGTTCCCATCTCACATGCTCGGTCAGAATTACTGGTATGATGTGAGTAATGACCGTTTCCTCTATTGCATTGCAGAGAAAGATGGAAAAGTCAAGTACGGGCATCTTCTCCTTGTATTTAAAGTTATATCCAGGTCGTTATGAGGTAAGTCATTTTCCAACTTGATTTTATGTAGTTCATAAGTGCTTATTTCCTTGAATGAGAGTCTTCTCAGCATTTTACCTTACGGCACAGATTAAGTTCATAGTTGATGGTGACTGGAGGATTGATCCCCTGCGTCCTGTTGTCAACAATGGAGGATTCGACAACAATTTACTAATCATCACATGAGTACATAGAGTTACTCAATGGTGGGCATTGAGAAGACAAAACTAATACGTATGACAGTTCTTTTTATTCATTGCCTTGTATATAGATGGTTTAAAAGGTAGAGTTCTCAAGGGAGTTTCCTCCATATTTTCCAAGCAAAACTCATTCCAAACCTCTCTGGACATGTTTATGTAGAAAAGCTTTTCCATGTAAAATATAGGTGATGGAATGCTAGATAGACGATTCCATCATTCACCTGCAAATTCCAGCATAAAATTCTTGTTTGAACTTTTTTACCTTTTCATCTGTCAACTTAGTGGTACATCCTCAATCAGTTCCTCTCCAGGTTAATCAAATTAATTTTGGTTCCTCTTCAAACTAGTCAAAAACTCAAAAGTTAAATATATATAATAAACTCGTTCATAATTTTACTTACTTTGTTTTTAAATTGATCTATATCCTGGCTGAGGAATTAAAAAGAATTATTTTCCTTCCTCAACGATTGAAATATAAAATTAGAAAGGTGAGCAGACCGGTTCAACCACGAGAAGGGTGAATGTGGGATCTCGGAAATTTGTTACGAATTGAAGCTATTGAGTTAAGATGAGCAGCGTACTCACTTGATCACCTATTTGTATAAGGCATTTAAGTGCGTATTGGATTATGTATATTAATTTGAATGAGTTTTCATTTCATATAATCCGAACATCACTTTTAGTACCTACCGAGTAAACTTCCATTTCTGCTATATCTCGTATTTTTGTAAGAGCTCATACTCGTACTCAGTATGACAATGGTGTTTTGATATGCTAATCTAACCGTGAACCGACTCTCTGGCAGAAAATCATCGGTAGATCAACCTGAGATGTAAATCCAAAGCATCTTACATTGAAGAGGTAACTCATACCAAGAGATCATGTGTACGAGATATCACGATTTATTCTGAGAGTTAAACTATAATTTTGGTTCTGTCAAAGCATAAAATATCGCTTCCATGAAGACCAGTTATGTCTTGCCTACACTTGCTTAGTTGCTTTCCCTAAACCAAAACTTCAATTGTAGATAACTTTGTACGGCTTTCCTCAAATCATTCTCATGTCTTTATTGGACTTAAATGTCTGTACTTGTGTGCTTGACGATGATCCAAGGAAATGCTAAACTACTTAAATTTATCAAGCTGTGGCATGAACACTGAACTACACTTTAAATTTATCAAGCTGTGGCATGAACAATGAACTACACTTCTTCAGTATTCTAAAGGATTTGATAACTCTCATCTAGTACTTAGTAGGGAAGTTGTTACATTACAGGGGACCCTGCGGAAAGGTTCCAAGATCTCGGGAGCTTTCATAATATTATGCCCTGAAGAGGACCTTGAACACATTCAGCGACATGCAACAAACAAACTACCAATAGTAGTTTCATGATATTATACCTTGCACAATAATGTCAGAAATTTTAACAATTTTGAGGATAGAAGTGAACTGGGCACTGAAGAACTCACCATGATCTGTTACAGCATTTAGGACATGCTCTGCGATTCTGAAATAATTTAAGGTTTGGTACCGGAGATTGACCTCACAAAATATGTGAATCCACTGCCACAATAAACTTCTATTCTGGATTCTTCATCCCAAACTTCATGATGCAGAGAAAGTGTTTGAGGGTTAATTTGATCACTCGTGTTCCCCAAGCCAAGTTGCCCATGTTCTCCCCAACCCCACATCTTGATTGCTCCATCCACTGTTATAAAATCACAAATGAAATAGCTAAAAAAACGAAAGCATATTTTTTAATGATCCAATAAGAAGAGTAAATTTGAGTCTCTTAAAACAATCATTTACCTGTCACTAAAGCGGAGTGTTCAGCTCCAGCTGAAATCTGCTTAATTTTCACACCATCAAGACCAAGAACTCTAAGCAACCCAGCTTCTGAGAAATATGATTTCAAGTCTAGCAATGCATTAGTAATGGAAGGCATACCAAGTTCGATATTACTTGAAATTATCTCAAAGATATACCAGAAGCATGCTTCAATAGATTCATTTTCTCAAGATCACTAAGCACTCCATGATGGACGCCACCAAGCATAAATACCTTCCCATCACCTGTTATAGAGATAGCCACAGGAACAGGACCATTATCAGCATATGATACACCAGATCCCCTAAATAGATACTAAGGTGAGTAGGTGTAAAGAGCATGTGAGGGTGAAATTCATGCATCCACCTGTCAATACTAAGGCATGATTCCATCCAAGAGCAACTCCCGTGAATGACAATGGTGAAAGGAGACGCTTAGGAGTGTTAGAATCCGAAGTGCCAGCAAACCCTCTTCCCCAGGTGTACAGATGTCCATCAGCTGATGGGACCAGTAGACATCATAGTATATTTTGAATAAAAAAATCAAGCTTATTTTGAAATCAATGCTTCGATCAAAACCGGAAAGTAACTGCTCTCACCAGATAATGCTGCACTGTGATCTCCATTTGCACTGATGCTGACAATTTTAATATCTTCAATTCCACATGTAACTTGAGGAAGATTTACTGACTTGATTTTATCTCTACAAATTCCCAGTTGACCACGTTTCCCAGAACCAAAACCATAAACTTGGGTCTGTGAATAATCTGCATAGAAAAGAGAAGAACCAACTTGAACTGAATGGATTGGTTAGATTAATGTTCTGAAAATATAAGCCTGGTTTACCAGAATTGGGGATTTAATTCCCAAGTTAAGCCAACTAACTTCATTGAACCGCAAGCAAGTCACTTACCAAAGTTTGCCACAGAGAAATCAACCTTGATGTTCTTCATTATTTAAGCAACAGATCATGCTTATCCTGCTGTTTGTGTATGTTTTCTTAACCAAATATATCAAAGAACTTGAAAGAAATATATATATTCCATCTCCATCTACTTATAAATTGTAATTACATAGTTGGAAGCAATATTTGTAACAAGATATCCCAATTCCTAGCCACAATGAAAGGGGCCTTCTGTCATAGTTGATCACATTGTAACTCCAAAACATGGAAGAACAGTCAACAATCCTTTTACCTCTCAATAAGACAAGTGAATGTCGCATGCCACATGCTATCTGCTCAACATGGTCATTACCAAAGAACGAGACTTTAACAGGAGTACAATGTGATCCATAATCACCATGTCCAAGCTGGCCAAACGAGCCATCTCCACAAGTGAAAAGGCACCCTGAGTCTGAAAAGAGATACAAGCATAGAAGGTTTCAGTAAACAACAGCTATAAAACGAAACTTAGACCTATTCTCCATTGAATCCACATCCGATTTGGACATAAAGAATAAATTTTAACAGTAAGAAAGTAACTAAAGGGCCTAGCATATAATAGGAAAGTCACAGGTTACAAAATTCATTACATTGGAAGGAATTGATGTCATGATATACCAGGATGAACCTGAAACAAAACCAGAGTGATTCCATCCAGCAGAGACATGAGTTATCACATAGCTCTCCAAGAATTTCACAGGCACTGGATATAAGCAATTGACCATCTCTCCATGGCCTAGTTGCCCAGAAGTCCCCCTGCCCCATGTCAGAACTCTTCCATCTACAAATCAACTCATCGAAACATTTACGTAAGAAATCAAACAGGAAACTAATTGGTACAAATTTTTGATGAGTTCATATGAAGTAAAACCGAAATAAAAACAAGCATCCAAAAGGGTCGGTACATACCAGAGATCAAGGCAAGAACATGAGCACCGCCGCAGGCGAGCATGGAGATGGGTTTTCTGGAAAGTGAAGGGAGGTGGAGGAGTTGAGGGCTGTGTTCGTCCTCGAGCTTGCCGGTGCCCAACTGTCCATCAGTTCCAGCCCCGCAACTCCAGACTTCTTGCTTTCGTATGTTTAGATGCTCTGTGACTTCTTGTTTTCTTCTTTCCTTGTCTTCCATAATTGGAATCTCTCACAAGTCACAAGTTTCTGGATGGCCACTAGCAACCGTCAATACCTGTCCTGCGTAGCCAAATCTTGGGAGATTAGCACAAGAAACACGATTTCAGTAGTTTGGACTTTGGAGAATCTAATACAGAAGTTTTGATGATTTTATTGTCGTGCTTTTAATTCAAAACATTATCTTTTTCAAAGTCGATATATTTACAATTGTTCGGAAATTTTCCTCAAAGATGTATGATTTTAACGGTTTTAATAAATTTTCGATTAAGTGAATCGAACTTAATTAAAAAAAAGGTAATAAAATAGTTAAAATTTAGGAAACAAATAGATCTTAATCAATATAAATAGATCGTTTCAATTTTGAAAAGCTTATTTATAATTATGAAACCAAAATCAAGTAATTTTTTATTTTTTCCCTTTAAAATTCTGAATATATAATTGAAGCTCGTGTCATAAGCTGCAACAATTTCCCATCAAAAAGAGGAATCCAACGGAATAATAGATTTGAAGATAAAGAAGAATCGAATTCCATTCTTCGTCAGTTTTAAAATCTAAACCATGGTGAAATTTGTGAAGAAAAAAAAAAGCTTCTTCAAACAAATGGAGTCTATTATGTAGAATGTTTATCTAATTTATATTGTTTAGTATATAGTAGTTCTGTAGCCGCGACAAGCAAAGCATCAAGAACAAAAAGAGGTGCAGTTCCATTCCACCATTTATTGTCTGAAATGGGCAAGTCTTTTGCAGAATTAGACCATTATAAATGAAGACAATGGTTTATTTAGTACCGAGTTGGCGGGTTTCATTGTTTTATATGTTACACAAACATATTTTGTTTTAGCGTACTTCTATTCCAAGGCGACCAATCTAACAGTTGAAGCACAAGAACCAGTCGGTTCACAGTCATGCTCCAAGTTCTGAACAACCTCAGTCAGATAAATCCTTAACCAAATCAGTCTCAGACCAGCTTAGAAACATTGTAAGAAGTTCAGTATGGGCGAAAATGATAACACACTATGTCTCAAGTAACGACATTGCCAGTTACGAAAATTGATTAAATATGCATTTCTAAGACAATCAACACAACCAGAGCGTCCATAAAACATTACATTTATGGAAAAGTATCACTAAAAAAATGAAAATAACATAACCTAACTTCAGCTCCAACCTAACTGCTTCTAAACTGCTAACCTTCCAAGCTACTCCAACACATTTAAGGTTCCTATTCATTCAAATGATCTCGCAAAACTCACTTAGAATATATAAAAAGAACATACTTCCCGATTGAGGAAAAAGCCCAAAACTTCTACAGAATGTCATCATAAGCAACAATTTCCCTGCCTTTGAAAGGAGTCTGTAACGTTGATGAACTATCAACACCACCATCCCCACCACCAGCTCTAACAGGACTAGCTCTAGGATCTACTATAGTTGAAGCAAGCTTCTTATCCCTACCATGTCTGCTTAATGGTAACCCAGCCCGTAGAAGCTTAGACGACGTATTGGCCTTGGTACCTCCAATCCCAACTCCTTCCCTCCATTGTGCAAGCGGATCCGTCGCCCAAATTACCTGTACCTGTAACAAGCTCATGCAAAAATCCCATGAACTACTTTTAGTTTTGCGATCAAATTCGAGCAATGAAAGCTAACAGTCCCTAAACTATGTAAAATTGAAATCTTGCGTCAATTGTCACCAAATCTAAGTCCAATATAAGCAAATTACAGTGAAACTAATGACCACAAAATAAGTTACTGATTGTCCCACACTTTCGTGAGAAACACAAATGTTACGACCCAAAGTCCGAACTAGAAAACCTAGCCTGGGATCAACTCAATTCAAGCAAATTAACTCGAAACAAAAAGGTAGAACCCTATAATTTTCTCGAGCTGCCCAACAACTAAACAGTGTGAAAGGAGATTTTGTGAAGGGCATACTCTTTGTGAATCAACGGTAATACCAAAGGAGGCGTCAAGAGAAGCGGCAATAGCTGCTTCAGCGGAGTCCTTGGACCGGTACGTGATGTATCCAACGCCGTTTCGGTCAATGCGAATTCGAGAAATTGAGCCGTAGATCTCGAACCGAGACTTCAGGTCAAGCACCGAGCAGTCCGGTGGCAAACCCATGACAACCAACGCAGGAGGCGGCGGAGGCTTAGTGGAGGGCCCTTCGTCTCCATCGTCTCCTGAAACCGGCGGCAAAGGGCGGCGGCGCTTTGGGAATGGATTGCCGCGGTCGTGGCGAGAGAAGTAGGGTTTGTCTCTTTTACGGCTCATGAGAAAACTACGTAAGTGTGTGTTTGAGAATTGAGAAATAGATCCTGGGAAGCTTTGTTCGGATGGGTCAGGACTCAGGACTTGTGTTACAGAGCTTGAGAATTGAGAAATAGATCCTGGGAAGCTTTGTTCGGATGGGTCAGGACTCACACAGGACTTGTGTTACAGAGCGTTGACTAAGGTCCCCAGGCTGCGCGCGTGGTGAACTGTGTAAGTATCAACTTCTGTTCTGTTCAAGGATCCGTAGCCGTAGGCTTTTGAACGACACCGTATGATTACTGGCAATGGTCAGCAAATTGGACTGCATTTTTGATTTCCCATGTCTGATGGCTCCAACGTTTGAATTCAAAAGGAATTGGTAGCTTAAGAAGTAAGTCCATCTCTAACCATTGCACCAAATTTTTACACTAAATTTGGTATAAAGTGAAATATTTTTAGTATCTTTTTATACTAAATTTCATGTTACTCCAACTATTTTACACCAAAATTTTTTCAAATAATATACAACAATAATTTAGTTATTAACTAAATTAATTTATATTTATATAACCACAATAATTTAGTTATTAACTAAATTAATTTATATTTATACCATAAATTTTATTTATTTATTTAAAATAAAAATAAAAATCATTATTCTTAATTAATTTATTTATACTTTCAAATTATTAATTATTTATGTTAAATTAATATTTTCAAGTGCTTTAGTTTTAC
>JANIPM010000003.1:26147089-26157560 GCA_027478405.1 Erythroxylum cassinoides
TACCCTCCATTTAGTAAAGGAATGAAACTTATTTCTAAACGGTGACTCTTTTTTAAAATATTTTTAATACTAATTAATTAAATACAATTAATTAATTAAAATATAACTCATTCATTAATTAAAATATTGTAATTAATTAATTACACTATTTTAATTATTAATATATTGTAATTAATTAATTACAATATAATTAATTAATTAAAATATAATTAATTTTTATTTCTCAATATTTTTTACAAACCAATCACTATCAATGATAATGATAATCATTCCTTTCTCTTAACCAACCATCATAATTATGATAATAATATCCATTCTCATCCCTCACTATATTTATTCTCATTCCTATTACCATTCCCCTATACGAATCAACCGCTCCCTAATTGTACTGAACTGCCCCTTAAAGAGCACTATTAACTATTATTAGAGGGATAGAATTGACTTATTCTGTAAAAAAGGCATTTTACCCACATAACGAGAAAGAAAGAACAATTAGGTATAGACTTCTTAAAACAAATTATAAAATTATAAGTAACACAATCTATGTACAAAGTGTGACATGGAATGGTGTATATGGTAAATATAACTGATATGACTGTCAACTATGCGGAAGTGTTTGCATTCCATTAGTTTCTAAACAAAAAGACTGGGGATTGGGGATCTTAAATGACACCCTTTTGCGAAAATTGTCATTATAAAGCCACTTAAACCTGAGAGGAAAGGAAGAATTTGAGGCGTGAGTGGTCATTTACATAAACTTGGAAAACTATTAATAGGTGAGAGTGTGCCTGAAATTTGTATGGAATTGGAAATTGCACTTCTACAAGGACATCAAGGAGGGAATGACTGAACATGTGGTCTCTTTAGCTGTTTACAAGAATACAGGGGCGAATGACTCTGGATTTCATTCCTGCAACTTCTATGTGGCTGTGAGTGGGAATGCTTTCATAAATCAAATCCACTTTTTGAAATAGCTGTGTTGACTATACCTTTGTAATATTTAACAAGGTTGTATATTTTCTATTAGGTCTTAATAGATAATACTTTGTCATTCGATGTCTGTACCTAGCTGAGTTAGGAATGTAAGAGAGAAGGAATGAATAAGTTTCTACATAATAGGTTTACTAGAGGAAGTTGAGTCTGTTGTTATTTTAATTTTTTTGGCTAAAGAAAACCTGCTGTGAAATATTATAAGGACATCTTATTTATGTTTTTGTGAAATTGTTATGGTTTCTTTTTTATTTTTAGGAACAACATATTGCAACAATAAGTAACTAAATGAATTTTATTAGGTTGTTTCCTTTTTTATAAAAGCCACAACAAGAAATTAAGAAAAAAGAAACAAACGGGCCCTTAAAGTTTTCAAAGTTAAGTTTGAGAATTAATTAGGAAAAAGGATTAAAAGCATTACATCTAAGCGTAATAATGAATATTATGATATGATGGTTTAGGTGAACAGTGCCTAGAATTACTTGCCAAATTTTTAGAAGAATTTAGTATCGTTTCATAATACACCGTGCCAAATAGCCCTAATATAAACATTGTTGATGAGAAATGAAATAAAAATTAAAAAGACATGGGTAAAGAGTTAATCATTCACACTATATAACCATATTCTCTCTGGGGAGAGGCATTAAAGATCACAACTTACTTTCTCGATATAGTTTCAACTAAAGCAATGGCTAAAAACCCTTATGATTTACAGATAAATATATAGACTAGTATAAAACATTTTTCATATTTGGGTTTTTTTAAGCTAAGGAAAAGTGGTATATGCAAAATGAAAGTAAACTAAACTCATGTAATGAGCAAATTTTTTGTTAAATTACTCATAATGTACCAATAAGAGGAAAAACTTATAAAAGTATAAGTTGAGCTTAAGAAAGCTTAAGTTCATTTCTCTTTTAAACTCTTTTCCCTATAGATTACTATCCACTCCCAACTTCCGACACTCATACCTTCACCATCTGACCACCATTTATGGAAATTTAGGACTCTGCAGAAAGCTCTCAGGATGTTCTATGAAACCCCTAAACTTATTTCATCAAAAAACAATCTAGATTTAGAGGAATCATGATTCAAAATTTTAGTTCATTTAGGTAGGTCATCGATCTCTTATTTTTATTCATTTTTAGGTGATAATACCACCATTGTGTCTAACAGCCCCACAAGTGTAGGAAGGGAGGGAAACCCAACAACAATTGACCCATTTCATCAGTGAACGAAAATGAGTTACCTTTGAGGTTTATTCTTTCGATTTTCGCAAACTGGGAGGAGTTTTGATACAAGACTAGTTTCATTAGATTTCTGGAGGTGAACTTGTCATTTATGGGTGGGTGTGAAGATCACTACCTCTCCAGTGCCAACGCCCATATTTTGGTAATGATGGTGATTTTTCGACCAGCCTAGAAATAGTTGGAAATAATTTTAAAAATTCTCAAATATTATGTGAACCTATTGGAATGCTTCATATTTTGTAAGATAAAAATTTAGAAAAGGGTTATGATTTTATAGAAATGCATGAAAGTGATTAAATTAAGTTGTTAATTAGAATTGAGACTATCTGGATATATTGAGTATAAATAAGGGCGTATGGGTTATAAATTAATATACTTGAATTACGAATTGTATTATTATGGATTTTATGATATAAATGTGAACTCAATTAGGTATAGACATGTAATTTGAGGGCCCAAATTGAGCTGTGGTTACTGGTAGATATATAAGTGTAGTTTTATTGCAACAATGACCCTTCTTTCGAAAGGGACATGTCCATTTTACAGGAAAAATTCTACTAAATATTCAGTAGGCTCCTCGTAAAACATGACAATGTCATTTTTAAATAGAAAATAGAACTCTTTAGTATTGAGTCATGATCTTATTCTCGTGGTATTTAAAATTGGTTTAAGTTTTAAATCCTAATGATCATTCCTATTTTTCTTTTTATAGATCAATCAGGAGTAGAATTCTCCACTTCGAGATAGTAGGTTCGACACAAAGGAATGTATTCTACTTGTGAGTTAATGTCCATAGTTATGAACATGTATTAAAATTCGTTCTCATATTCATCATGAAAATCACCATCATTATCATATGTAAACATGATACTTATACATATAGATTGACACATGTATACATATTTTTGTTGTGCAATGTTATATTTTTCTTGATATGTGATGACGTGGAGGATTGTTATGGTATGAGTTACTTGGTAGGCATCATCAAGCTATGCGCACAGTGAGTCAATTAGTTAGGTATAGATTTAGGTTAGTATTTGATCAATTGGTGGGTCCGTTGACTAAGATATGAGGCGGTTTGGGTGATTTGGTTGAGCTTGCTCTCGGATGCCAACCGATATATAGTACATGATATGGTGGCATGATTATGGTAGTCGGTTGAGCTTGCTCTCGAATGGCAATCATGTTGTAGTGAGGCTGCGACAGTTCGATTGAGTGCTACTCTCGGACAACAATCCACCACATTTGGACCAAGTGATCCATGTAGAACAAGAGAGCCCCTATAACTATAGTCTATACAAGAGAGCCCCTATATATATATATATATAATCATTTGGAGTGCATAACATTAACATAGTATTAATTCACTAAGTGAGGTCTAACTCTTCCTAATTATTTTTTAGGATCTTCTTTTCAAATCTCTTCTAATAGGATGCTTCGTTGGTCTTCGTCCTCTCCAGCGATTCGATGTATGTTTATTAGTGACCTTTGAATCTAGAGCCGTTGTAGTCTTGTACATGTTGGATTTCCCCTATATTAACTATCTCAACATTGTAGCACATTGAGCATTGTATATTGTTATAATTGTTTGATTGTTATAAGTATGAGTTTAATCATTTTAAAATCTCATCTTTATTATGGATATAGGTATTTGAAGACATTTAAGGCTTGCTAAGGGTCCAGTAAATATTAAGTTTACTACTCCTTTAGCATCGATCATAGGCTAAGGTTAGAGATGTGACAACTCAAGAACAGTTAGTAGTTATTTCTTTGAATACTCTGAACAGTCACAAGGATACAAATTTTATAATCCCATAAGTTAATATATTTTTTATGTGGGAAATGCCAAATTCCTTGAGGATGTTAAGTTTGAAGGGGGATATAAGGTTAAAGTCTTTGTCTTTGAAGAGGAATTCATTTATCTTCCTACATTTATTATTGACCATGATCAAGTTTTCATTTTTGACATTATTCAAAAAGCAATTCCAGAGCAATAAGACAATGATAAAAGTCTCCCTAATCAAGATCAATTAAATATTCTTGAAGTAGAAACTCATTAACCTCAAGAACAAACATCTCTAAAAAGATCCCTTAGAGATAGGAAAAGTATAACTCCATATGATTATATTTTCTATCTCCATCAATATGGTATAGGTATTGGCATTATGGAAGATGATCTAATCAACTTCCATAAACCCTTGGAAAGTTCTAATTCTCTAAAGTAGATTGATGTCATGGATGATGAAATTAAGTCCATAAAAGACAATGATATTTGGGATCTTTTCTCATTGCCCAAAAGTATAAAATCCATTGCCTTCAAATAGATAGTTAACATCAAAAGTTATTCAAAAGGCAATAAGGAAAGATATAAAACTCTTTTATTTGCAAAGAGCTTCACCCAGAAGGAAGGAATTGATTATAAAGAAATTTTCTCATCAATTTCTTCGAAAGAACCTTTCAGAGTTCTATTGGAACTTACAATAAACTTTGATCTTAAGTTGTATTAGATGGATGTTAAGACAATTGTCCTCAATGGTGACAATGGGAAATAATTCATATAGAGTAGCCAAAAATTTTGTTCCTATCAATTCAAATAGATGGTTTTCAAATTAATGAAATTAATCTTTCGACTTAAGCAAGTGATAAGATGTGATTATGTCATACTAACTGGGCTTTTCTCTTTTTTTTAGTTTTAGTTTTTAATTAGTATAATTAATATTAATTTTTTTAGGAGGTGATACGTGGAGACTGAATTAAATTTAGTTTGAAATATCTAATTAGAGCATCATTTGTTAAAGCCACACATTTTGAAAAGATCAAGTCAAAGATGACAAATTGCTAAAACTGATAAAAGAAGATCACGCTTAGAGTCAGACTCACTTTAGGAAGTTCAATTTAATTAGGAAACTTATTCTTGTCCTTATTATGTAGGGATTTAAAATTTCTTAAAGGATTATATTTGGAATATTGATAGAAGATAGTTTTTGGGGAGGAGTGGAGGAAAAAAATGTTACACACATTATTATTTTCCTTTTACCTTCCTTTTTCTATCTTTAGTGAAGAACTATAGCCATGAGTGGCTAAGACTGATTTTTTATTCAAGGGAAGTTAAAACTCTAGTTGAAACCTTGAGATGTTTATTCTAAACCTAGATTTTATTTTAATACAAATATTTCTTTTTTCTTTTATGTCTTGAGTAATTAATATTGATTAATCTGACAAATTAATTCAATATTGATTATTCAATTCCTATCCCTGAGTTTAATGATCCATAATTATTATGAATAATTGGTACAAGTAGTAAGTAGATTATCTATATGTTTGCATATTTAACTTATGATAAATAAAAATAAATAAATTGAATAGCTGTAGCTGTCCTAATTATTTAATTTTGGGTTTAGTCTTTTTCATTAAGTTTATTGCTATCATTTAATTTATATGGTAAGTTTTGATTTGAAAGCTTGGTTTGGATTAAATAATTTAGAAAAATTGAGACTTGTTATAGCTATTCTAATAGATTTCAAACTAATTGCTTAAATAACAAAATTTTACTCATTTTAGACTAATGATCAAAGTAAAAATTTAATGAGATCCTTCCCTTGAAACAAAGTTATTTAAAATTGAATTTCTCACTTTAATATTCAATTTATTTATTTTGATTTCTTATTAACTTAAGTTTATTAGTTAATTAATTACAAACCTTCATTTTATTTTATCAATTGAAATTAAGAAACTAGCTTTTAAACCAATAATCAAAATTATAATTTTGGACTCGTTCCTTGAATCAAAGTTAATTAAATTGAATTTCTTACTTTAATATCTAATTGATTTATTTTGATTTCTTGTTACATTAATTTTATTAGTTAATTAATCATAAACCTCCATTTTGTTTTACAAATTGAAATTAAGAAACTAATTTTTGGTTCTCTTAGGATTCGACCTTGTTCCAGGAAAAAAATAAAAATTTAGTGAATCAGAGATTAATTTTGAGGAATTTGTCGACTCGTTTAGCAAGCTACTTATTAATGGTATTACAAGTTTCATCAAGTTGTCTTCTCTTTTGGCTTTACGATTAATTTAGTTGATGACTATATATACCACAAGTTCTCTAAGAGTAAGTATATTTTTTGATTTTATATGTTGAGGACTTACTGCTTACCAAGAACATTATAGGCTTATTGCACAAAAAAAAAGTTATAACAAAGAATTTTAAGATGAAAGATCTTAGTGACACTTCTTTGTTATGGATTTAAATAAATCGAGATTGTTCTTAAGGTATTCTTAGGATGTCACAAAAGAGCTATATTGAGAAGGTATTTAATAGATTTGGCATGTAAGCTAATAATCTGGTGATAGCCTTATTGATAAAGGAGACAAATTTAGTTTCAATCAATTCTACAATAATGATTTAGAAACTAAAAAAATATAAAAGATTCCTTATACTTTAGCTGGAAAAAGTCTAACATATACTCGGGTATGTATGCATCTTGATATTGTATACATTGTTAGAATGTAGGGCAGATATTTGAGCAATCAGGAAGTAGATCATTGGAAAGCAACCAAATGGGTTATATGGTATCTTAAAAGAATAAAAGACTACATGCTCACATATAAGAGATGTGATCAATTAGAGATTATTAGGTCTTTTAATCTAATTTTGTGGGATGCCAATATGGTTGTAGATCTAGTTTATATTATACATACTTGATTGCTAGAGGAGCTACTTCTGCTAAACAAACACTTATAGTTGCTTTTACTTTGAGGCATCCAATCTTGGGATATGGCTAAGATACTTTGTCACTAGGTTGTAAAGTATAGATGGTACGAAAAGACCAGTAAAGTTATTTTGTGATAATAAGTCAATTGTGTCTTATGCTAACAACAATAAGAGCTCGTCAAAGTTGAAGCACATTGACATTAAGTTCTTAGTTATTAGAGAAAGAATTCATAGTGGTCAAATGTCCACATAACATATTAGGATAATCTCTACAATTACGGTTTCATAAACTAAAGGCTTACTATCCAAAGTCTATCATTAGCACACTACTCATATGGGTGTTATGTCGTTTGATATTATAATAGTTTAATGGGAGTTTATATATATATATACTTTTTGTATGTGTAAATACTTATGGTTAGACATATCTTACAGATTTTTATAGTTTAATACTGCAGTATAAAGGATTTTGTGAGTTTATAATATAATTTAATTTGTTATATCTCAATAAGGAATTAAGTAGGATCTGTTAGAAATAGGCATATTAAAATCACATGAGATGAAATTTCCATACTATGCATCTATAATTGATCCATATCGTTAATTATATCGATGTATATTACTATTGATAGGTCTAGTCGTAATAATTATGAAGAAGATTTTTTATTCCTATATTGATATGACTAATGATCAGATTGTTTAATAATAATACTTTTGAGCTCATATATATATTAAAAATTATATATTGTGGGCTGTTATAAAGTTTAACCTAAGACTAAAAAATAATCTAATAAAATTATAGGTTAAAGAGTTTAAGTTATCTAATTAAGTATCAACTATTATTTGTGTAGAAACTTTATTATTGCATCCCTAACTTATATTGAGTAAATTAAGAATAAAAACTATATATAAATAAATGATTATGATCCTCAGGAGTTTTTTAATATCTTATCATAAAAAAAAGACAATTAACTTATATGTGTCTTCTAAAAAGTCAAAAGTCAAAAAGAATTGCAACACTTCAATCATATTTATTACTAAATTCAAATACATTTCTACAATCAACTCTTATTACTAAATTCAAATACATTTCTACAATCAACTTTGTTCCCAATAATCTAACGTGGTTAATCCAGGTTCATATTATAGATTTTATATAAAAGCACAACAATAATAGTTTCAATTACCTTTTACCAGACTATTACAGTTTTGACAAAATTTTAATATAAAGAGTATAGGGAAAAGTATGAGAGTTTTTTTAAATATTAAACTATAAGAAATTTCTAAAAATGATTTAGATTATGAAAGAGGTGCTAATTTTGTTTTGTTTTGTAGTCCATCACTAATGAATTCTCTGGGGACTTTGAGAACAAAAAACGATAACGTAAAGAAAAAGAAAGGAAAAATTTTCTACTTCTTATAAGGGAAAGTGGGTGGTGTGAATAGTAGGGATAGCAATCTAGCCTGGGCTAGACTCGAACCTACCTGAAGTCAATAGGCCAACTTGGGTTGACTGAGCCATGGACAGGGATTTCTTGGCCAAATCAAGCCATGGGGCATGATTGAACTAGGTTGTGCAGACTTCTGGCTCAACCAAGAGTGAAAAGTGATGTCATTGTTTTAATTCTTTTATAAAAATTAATAAATAGGTTCGAACTAGACTGTCTTGCCCTAGATCCATTAGACTGGGGACCAGGCCATGATCCGGTCAACACCCAGGCTCGACTAACCTCATTACCATCCAGAGTGACCAGTGAAACAATAGTTGGGTGGACAGAGAGTTATGGTTTGCACATAGGTAGTGGGACCCAAGAGAGTGACTAAACACATGTGAAATCAATCACTGGAATTTTTAATTTCTTTAATTTTGTACTGTGACAATGTCACTACCATCAAAGCTCCTACATTGTGCATAGTCATCTCTCCCAATTCAAAAAAAGAGAGAGTAGAGAATGATATACAAAAGTGGTTCAGTAATTAAGCCTTCCTGAACTCATTTTTGTTCTTTCATTCTATTTTTGAAAACCTCTTTAAGGATCTAATAAGGGGATGTAGGAGGAATGCTATTAGAAACTTTTTCTTTTTCATTTTTGCACAAATAGGAAATCCGTATCAAATTCGAATATCAAAAAGATTATCATATATAACACAAGATTTTTCCATTGATTCTTTCTAGGCGAGCTTCTCGGTATGTCATTATACCCCAAGAAGTCGAAATAATTACAATCCCTATCCTACCTAAAATTTTAAGAATTTGTTGATAGTTAGAATAGACTCACAACTCCTCAACTCTTTCGGCCTCGATTCGCTACGTTGCTTCCTATGTCATTTTTATCTGTACCCTCCTGGAAAAATTCCAGACGTTGACACTTGTTCATATATGGCCTCATTTTCCTATCAATCACCAATACCACTATTCTTCTGTCACGTCCTCCATCTAGTCAATATTGATGGGCCCTAGCATAAGGTTCCATAGTGTGCATTCTTGATGGTTTGATCTGTGCTTAATTGTTAATACATTTAATCCATAACACTTAGTGATTAATGCTTTAAAATGCTTAATACACTCACTTTAGTTCATATTAAATTTTAGGTACAATTTGGAAATACAGTAACTATAGTGAGCCGAAAGCATATTCGTCGAGTCATCTTTTTAATATTCATACTCAGTTGTCTTCATGAAACAAGAAAGAGAATGATTAGAGTAAGAGGAAACAAGAAAATGCCAAAAGGAATGAAGAGTGGCACATTGTCATGCCTTGATATGCATCTCACGACCATGACAAAAAAGTCATGGCCGTGAGAGTGTTGTCATGCCCATGACAAGTTTATCATGGTTGTGCTACATGAGTGTGACAACATGACTCACACTCACGGGCGTGACCCACCAAGTCACACCGGTGAGTTGCTACTTGTCCACCTATAAACCTAGTTTTATACTATAAAAGCATTGTTTTGTAATGGAGAAAGAGAGATTCGGAGAAGCTCGATATTTCTTCATTCTCTTTTGGTTTTTGACAAGAATATTGGTGATTCGTGGCTATTTCTTGGGGATTGATGGAGAAGATGGAAGGCTAACCTTTTCAACGCTAGTTTGGAGGTGAAGTTGACTCTAAGGAGCACATTTAAGCATTTTGTCTTTGTGTATCGTTTCTTTCCCTCTTTTTGGAATGTTTATGTTATCTTGTGTTTATTGATTGAGGATTATATAAGAATGATCTTAATGCTCTATTACATTATGTTTTATGAAAACCCATTGCTAGAACTTGAATACAGTACGTAATAGTCGTGTTTGAAGTTGTATATGGCAACTAATGGTATTAAATCATTAGGGATAAATTAGAATAAGTTAAATATCCCAAGCTTGTATGGTTATTGCTTAGATTGATCCATTTTTCTCATTCGTAACGCATCTATCCAATTAAACTTAGAGAGCTTATTTTGTTGGACCAATGGTGGTTGACAAATTAAATCCCACTTATGTTTTGATAATAATAAAATGTATAGAATTGGTTAA
>JANIPM010000003.1:26305061-26323021 GCA_027478405.1 Erythroxylum cassinoides
AATAAAAATATAGTACAATAAAATTTTATATAATTTTTGAATAATATTCACAAGTTAATTCTATTACTCATTTTAAATTAAGAGATCAAATAATTTTAAATTAAGTAATAAATATTACGATGATAAAGTAATATTTATGTATTTATTTTGTTGAAAAAGTTTAATTCAAATTAGTAACACTAATTAAGTAGTGAAATTAATTGCAAATTGATTAACTAGCATATAATCTTTTTCATCTTATAGGATTAGATAGCATCATCCCAAAAAGGAAATAAAGGAGGAAGTTAAGGGGAAATGATATAGGTAGGACTCGTTGGCCAGAAAAAACTCTTCTTATTTTTTGTGACATTTGTAACCAACATATTGAAATGAGCAAGGGAAAACACAGTGGAGCTATTGTTCAAAGGAATAATTGCTGCTAGTAAGGAGTGGTGGACTTTGAAGATTAAGATTATCCCTTTTTCCCAATTCAAGTTATTTTCCTTTACTCTAATGCTAAATAATTAGTTAAATATAAGCTACTCAATTTTTTTAGGAGAACATCAATTTTAAAACATTTAAAGAGGAAGGGCTTGAACCTGAGCTTGAATATAAGTTAGATCAACTTTTTGGATGCTTGGCCTAAGGAGAGACTGCATTTTGTCCTGTGACTGACCCTCCACAAGGACAACGAGAAGTTGAGGAAGTGTATATTCCTTCTCTCTTAATAGTTATGATGCTCATCATCAATTGTCAGGCTATCATGATCATGAGAATATAGATGAGACTAATGGTCTAAACAATTGGGAAGAAGTGTGGAGAGAACCTACCCTAACCCCTCAAGCTACACATGATAAAGGGAGTGAGAGAAGAAGATGCTTTTTGGAGAGTGATAGTTCACAAAATAACAAGAGAACAAGAACTGATTCAACAAAAAGGGTAGGAAGATCTGTAGCAATGTATGAGAGGCTCGACGATATGATGCAATTGATTCAAGAGAGACAAAGTACAACAATGGAGATGGTTAGATCCATTATGAAAATTTTGGACACGATGAGTATTAGCACATCACAAAGTTCTAGTACTGATGCGTCACATCATGATGTTACGAATGCTTTGGAAAAAATATTTACTTTGCCTAGTTTAAAGACTGGTACTCCTGAAATTTAGTTTGCTTGCATGTTGATTGAAGATTCACAAATAAATCTATTTTTTTAGTTCACTACATGATATAAAGAGAGTTGAATACATAAAGTTTATATATGATTATGAAAAAATATATAAAAAAAACATTAAACATAGTTTATATCTATCCATTACTACGTGTAGTTCATTGTTTTTATTATTTATTCACTTATGTTGACATGGTGTATTTTAAGACATTGTACATTTGGTTAGTTTATTTTATCATATTATGTTATCTTGTTGGTAATCTATAATTTTATTACATTTTATATTATTTATTTCTTTATATTTAGATATATAAGTGTCTTGTTTATTACTTATTGATTTGTAGGTATGCATGATAATGTTATGCAAATTATGCAACTTCTGCAAATGAAACAAATTTTGGACAATGAGATTGAATTTTGGGATTCAGTGGCTTGTGTAGCGGGTTACATGAGTATGTATTTTTTTAACCACATATACAAAGAACCATGCATGCTTCCTATCAAACAGGAGAACTATAGATGAATGAATTATTGAATGGCCATGAAAAAAGGTGTTTTAAAATATTTAGGATAAGTCAAAATACATTTCGTCAATTATGTATAGTTTTGGAAAATAATTATAGTTTGAGTCCTTCAGATAGGATGTCTATTTTTGGAGAAAGTCAGTTTATTCGTGTATGTCCTAAGTAAAGGTTCCTCTAATAGAGATACCTAAGAGCGTTTTCAACCTTTTGGTGAAATTGTGAGTAGAGTTTTTACTGAAGTTTTGATTACTATGGATGAATTTTCAAGGGATATACTCATACCAAAAGATCCTGAATTTAAGGAAATTCTACCAAAAATTGTCAATGATGTTAGATATATGCCATATTTTCAGGTAATTGAATATGTTCTTCCTCCTCCTTAATTATATTTTCCATTGAAAAATATTGTTTTATCATCTTATGATTATTTTTTTATATTAGGATTGCATTAGAGCTATTAATGGTACATATATATCAGTAGTTGTTACAGAGGAGGATCAAATAAGATTTAGAGGATGAAAAGGAATATCAACAACAAATGTATTGGCAGCTTGTGACTTTAACTTACTATTTACATATGTTTTAGCGGGTTGGGAGGGATCAACACATGATTCTTGTATTTTTCTTGATATAATCAGTAATCCAAGACTTAAATTTCCAAAACCACTAATAGGTAATTTTAATATTTGTAGGATTTGCTATTAATGATTTAGAATTTTTGTATCATTTATACTAATTATATTGCTTATATGGAAACTCAGGTAAATATTACTTGGTTGACAAAGGCTATCTAGAAAGAGAAGGATATTTGACACCTTACCCAAAGATAAGATATCATCAATCAGAGTTTTGTGGTGCAAATCTAAGAGGATCTGGAGAAGTTTTTAATCGAGCTCATTAATCATTGAGAAGTTGTATTGAGAGGGCTTTTGGTATTCTTAAATCTCGATGGAAGATATTAGAGAAAATGCCTAAGTATTTATTAATGGATCAAAATAGAATAATTTGTGAAACTTTTGCGTTGCATAACTTATATTAGAAGAAGTACAATTGGTGACTTGGCTTTTAGCATCATCGATCAATGTCCTGAATTTATACCTCCAGATGTGTTTCAAGATGTTGAAGTTAACTCTACATAAGGAGACATTGAAGAACGAAGAACTCGAGAGATGACAATTATTCATAATAATATTGCTTCTAGTTTAATGGCAGTTAGACGTCGTTCTTGAATTGATATAAACCTTTGCTGTAAATGATGTGTTCATTTCTTTTGCTATATTTAAATTGTGTTGTTAAACTTCATTTGGATTGTTATATTTTATGTTCGGATGTATCATTGTTGTGATCATCATCATCATCATCATCATCATCATCATTATTATTATTATTAAATGTTCTATGTTTTTTTATTAAAGTTATAAACTTAATTTTTGTAGAATTAAATATCTAAAATTTAAATTCCTATAAGAACATTCAACGAAATACTAAGATACATAATATTTATACCCTTATAATTTTTCTAAAATTCATGTCCTTATAAGTCATTTTACACATAAACAACTAATATTAAATAGCTAATTTTACCAAACATCTCTAACAAATAGCTAATGCAATTCGTTGTTCAAATCAACTGATAGAATTAGCTATTAGCTAACAGTTGATAGAATCAGGTAACAACTAATGCAATCAACTGTTTGTTAAACAAGGCGTAAGTCCATAATGAAAAAGTGTTGAATCCAAACAGAAAAGATTGGAGCTTACGATTATATGATGCCTTGTGGGCATATCAAACTACTTATAAAACTCCAATAGACATGTGACCATACAAGTTAGTTTTCGGTAAATCTTGTCATTTGCCTGTGGAAATAGAACATAGAGTCTACTGGGTTGTGAAGCAGTTAAATATGAATTTTGTAAAGGTTGTAACAATAGGAACTTGCAATTGCAAGAGTTAGAAAAGATCTGTAATGAAGCTTATGAATATGCAAAAATTTATAAGGAAAAAACTAAAGTTTTTGATGATAAGATGATTTTTAGGAAGCAATTTTCAGTAAAACAAAAAGTTTTTTTTTATCATTCAAAGCTTAAGTTATTTCTGTAAAAATTACAATCTCGTTGGCTCGGACCATTTATTGTTACTAACGTATGTTCTCATGGTGCGACAGAAATTTAAAGTTTAGACAATTCCAAGGTGTTAAAGGTTAACTGACACCGTTTGAAACCATACTATGAGAACTCTCCAGTCAAGAATGTGGAAGAGATAGAGTTGGTAGCCCTAATCTATCTTTGATCAAGTAAGTTGGTGAACACATCCAGCTACAGACTTAAAAGAAACACATTTGGAGGCAACCTAAAAATTTCATGTTAAATGTTATTTTTATTTTTCAGTACTTATCAATTTTTTAATTTGTTTAATTTGTTTTGTTTAAGTTATCAATTTTATTCCATGCCCTTTAGTATTTTCATTTGTTAATATTTTCAATTCTAATTTAAAAAAATTTCCTTTCCCACCGCCCACTGTTATTTTACCGCCCATCCCATTTTTACCTTCTCACTTTCATTTATTTCTTGATCTACCTTTACTCATTCACAATTTCACACTCCCACTACCGAATTAGTGAACACCCACTATCGAATTAGTGAACACCAACATCTTTTCAATGAGAAACCTAACCTTTTACCCTTCTTCTCACCGTAACCCACCCATTTCCCAGTCAAAATTTTTATTTGTTTTATATTTGCATTTTCATATTTCAAGACTACAAAAGCACAACGATTGGAACCATGCTACAAAATAAGAGTGATTCACGTAGGTTAGCTTCACCAATCACGTCATCTGTACATACCTAACTTCTATCGGACACTATAGCTGTAACACCAAATCCATCAATCCTTCCAATGTCCGCACCAACACTAGGCCCTTCAATGAGGAATCATACTCAAAAAGGTAAGTAAGTCTAGAACTGACGCCAATGGAATTCAAGAAGTGGAGCTTTCACTTCTTTTCGACTACCGGAGGACAATCAAAGATTTCAGCAACTAAGCCAATGAAAAATCTATCCTTGTAAGTATATTCTTACCGACACTCTTGAAGCTTCACAAGTTTGTGATTCTTTTGAGCAATTAGTTGGACAAATTTGTTGGAATGTGTTTGTTAAAATTGACCGTCGTGCATATGTTAACTTAAAAAGAGAATTTTACAACACATTTCAATTTAATTCTCATAAAGAATTCGACTTGTTTATTAAAGGAATTGTGGAATTTAGACTTATGGGTAAGGAATTTGCTTTATCTGTTGCTGAATTTAACATGGCCCTGGGTTTTATATCAGCTGATGATGTTAAAAATGAACCATTTGTAAATTCCTGCTGTGACTATCATAGTGATTTTCATGCATCTAAATTATGGACTCAATGGTCCGTCGACCCTCATCTATATAATTCTAGTGCATCTAAGATTTCATATTTTTTTAAAAATCATGTTTTGAAAATCATACATCGACTCTTAGCGTACAATTTTTTAGCGTGTCGGAATTCTGTGGGTACACTTTTTGAAGCTGAATTTTATTTTTTACGGTGTATAGATAGAAAAATTCTTGTTAATTTGAGTTTTTGGTTTTTGACACAATTTCAATCTATGTTAAACGAAAAATCTAAACCATTAATTTTGTGGACATAACTTGGTTCTCCTAGTCCTGTATTGTATCATCTGTAAGATCCTTATAAAGTTTAATTTGAGCCCTCTCCAGTTCCTATTTAGCCCTTAGCAAAGATAGTTTTGTATTCCCTATTTTTTCCCTGATTAGATATTTAAGCTCTTCCTTTATTGTTTGTGCCTTCCTTGCACATATGTATTGTTTGCTACTAATGTTACCTTCTGCTTCCTTAGGGTTAAGACTTTTATTGAAGTCACCAAGTAATAGTCAAGGGTTTCGGTTAAATGTTATAGCTCTTAATTTACTACATAGCTCTTTCCTCTTGTTACCATGCATTCCTTCTACGTCATCAAGCATCTTACTTTTGTATGTATGTATTGTTCACTGTTTTCAACCTCCATAACTTCTATCTTATCCTTTGTGAGAACATTTTGTTCACTAACAAACCTATGTCCAAGTGCATCGGTTCAGGGTGGTTTTGTGTGTTTTGATTCTGATTTTGATTATTGTCTATTGTTTTAGGTATTGGCTGAGTTATGCAGGATGGGTTAGGTGGGAAAGAAGGAAAATCTGTTGGGTTCAAGTTAAATGGATATGGTCCCTTTTGTTGTAATTATAGATTTTGTCACCAACAACCAATCTTGTAAACTAAAATTTATGATTTGAACCTATCATTTGTTGTTGTTAATGAGATAGAATTTAGCATAGTCTATACATTTGGGCTAGTGGTGGTGTCATCAATATTAAATCAACCAAAAAGTTAATGTTTGCACCATTTTCATCTTTTGAAGCACTTAGCCCCTTTAGATATCTCCCTCAAACTCAAATTATACACCTTTTCTTCAGTACTCCTTTATTTCGATAAATGCAATAAATGAATTATCACATTTGATTACCTAAACATTAATGATTGATGCTTATCAAACCCAATTCTAGTTATTCAATTTTAAGCAACACTCTCATGTAAACATAAGAGCTACAACTGTTTCGAGCAATTATTCAGCTAATACTAAAATCTAGAACAAACAAAGATAGAGCTTCAAGAACTTAATGAATAGTTTGGTTTCTAATTAGTCTAGTAGTTGGTACCAAAATCTAGGATTGCAATAAAAAAGACAATGAATTCTCAAAAATTGTCATCTAAACAGGATGTGGGAGGATTTTCTTTGTGGGCTCTTCTTACTAGCTATGATATACAGTTAACAATAAGGCTCATAAAAATATTTTAAAAATTAAAGTAGAATTTTCTAACGAAATCTTAATATGTTTATTAAATTAGAGTTTAAAATAAATATCTTTTTAAAATATTAAAATTCATTATAATCATTCATAATATTTGGCTTTAAATTAAATTATTACGAAAATGTCAAAGTTCAAATAAATTATTTTCCCATATAAATTATTACCTTTATAATATTACAATCGAAGACAAATTGAATGAATATTAAAATTTGGTGCCACTTTTCAATGTTTATAAATGGCAGAAGACAATATAAAGGAGCATTCTTCTAAATGTGTACAAATATGTCACGTTAGTATTCGCTACAATACCTAATGATATTAGCTTAAGTGATATTCATACATTATTTCCCTGACATTTAAACTTGTAATGTTTTTTAATTTTATTTTAGGAACCTCTTTTATGATATAATACATTTTTTAGAAACTTATAATTTTAAGCCCTCTAACATGAGTCATTGTATTAGGAAAATCCAATAAATTTAACAAAGATAATAATGAAACAAGTAATAAATAGAGTTTGAGATAACATATTCCATTGAAAAGGTCACCAGGTTTACCAAGATGCGTGAGATATCACACTGCTAGGACACTACCATAGATAAACTCATTATGCTAATTTAAAAGGTTGAATGATATTATAGGGAAAAAAATTATCTGTTCGATTAACCTGTTCCTACTTTATTTTATATCATCTCATTTACAGATTTGTATGAGACCTAGAAAAATGTGTGGATGAGATAAAATAGAACATAATAAGATCTCATTCCGATATTTCTAGGTCACTACTATCGTTAAACTCATTATTTTTTAAGTATATTTGATCTCAATATTTTCACTAAAATATAAGTTAGATCCTAATATTTTCAAATGTTTGAAATAAATCTGTGTTTGTAAAATATTTAAAATAAATCTTAAGTGGAAAAATATTTAGTTTTGGTTCATTAAATGCCACACCAGCATACACATAGGTTAATAAACCTCAATATATCTTTATAAACTTAATTTAATCCTAATTAATTAAGTCATAATTCATCTAAATTCCCCTAATCCAATTGCATGAACCTTCATTTCATAGTTCTCCTAATTCTCCCACCTAAATTTCCAATTCATCTAGAAATCAACCTCATATATAATATACAACCTTGAAATCTGTACAGCTTCTCTCTAGGTTTCTAGATATAAGTTTAGAAAGATATATAAGAAACCAAAAACAGATTAGAAACTTAAATAAACAATTTTTATTACTAAATTTTAAAAATTAAAGACATAAGCTGTTGTAACGTTGGCCGAAGTTAACTACTTGCATGGAATCGATGAAAACTAATGATATAACTAAGAAGCTAACACATAGCAGGCATTGAACCACTCCAATCGTGGGTTCAAATCTTTTGTCCCATTTTACCCGGTTCCTTCTGTCCCAACAACATTCCAACCATACAATAATTAAGAAAAGAGGAAATTTAAATGGCTAGGATATTGTTGGGACAGAGGTTACTGGGCAAAATAGGACAGAAGATTTGAAGCCCTCCAATCGTTTACATACACTCGTATTCTTGAAATGAAGAGTTCTACAAGTCTCCTCCAGGGAGTTGCAATATTCGAATCTTTATGGTCATTCCATTATGAACAATGCGCAATCCGTCAATGGCGAAGATAAATTGTAACTTGTGAGAGACGTAATTATACAATGAATAAACAGGAGGGTGGGGTTATAATTTCCAACACCACGCAGGATACTAGCATTTTGAAGCCATCTTACGATTTAGACGAGCCACCACCCAAAGATAAAGTCCTTATTGCTACCTTTACTGCTCCAACCACACTAAGCTGCCTTGTCTCATGGCTCAGCCCGTGTCGGTCCTGGCTCAGACAGCTTTCTTCCATTAGTACACCCACAAAGTATGCTACCTGAACACCATAAACAAAATGTGAGAAACTTTTTCTTCCAAAACCACATTAGCATTTCTGAGATGCATTATAAACAGAAACAATTAGCTCAGCATGGTAACAGATTACCTAGCAACCCGTACTTGAAAGTCTATGACAATGCATTATCGGTCATAGACAAGGACATTATTAGGCAGATTAAATTCAGACCACTATTCCAAAGCAAAGCCATATCAGGTAAGGTGGTAATCATTTACCAAGATCGATTAGCGGATCTCCATTCATATTTGCAAGAGAACTTAATGTATACGCAAGCTGATAAAACTCTCAAGTTGCTAGTAAACTTTTTGTTACAATTGGGTGGTTGATTCTCATTAGTGTCTCATTCACTCTTAAAAAATCACATGAGATATGCATGATTCTCAAGGCAGCTCTACCCAATCTCACCATAAACAATATCAACTTTCTACCCTATTTGTCTGCAAATCAGCAGTTAGATAAGCAAGTCGTTATCTATTGATCTTCCAACAACCTAAAACAAAGTTGACTGAAGCACGTAATTGAAGAAAAAAAAGGATCTTTTATGCTCTGAATCAAGAACTATGACAGTTTAACAACAAAGGCTCTAAATCTCCAAAATCAAAACCATTAAAACACACAAGATTATTTTGAATCTTGGTGAAGTCTATCACATTACCTTGCCAGTAGCGTTACGAACAGGAGATACATGAAGAAGGGTCCAAAAGGAACTCTTGTCCTTCCTAATGTCAAGGGGTAGAAACAGCTATTTAGAAACAAGGGAAGCATTCAGTTTTCGTTAAACATGCTAGAAGAATAGGCAAGTCTCAACCTGTAATTTAAAATACGTACTGTGCATGGTTGTCTAGATTGAATGCTGTCCTCTATCTGGAGAACATTTAGAAAAGTAATCTATCCTTAACTTAACCTCAGTATGTGTGAGAAAATGGAATAAAGAATGAGACTGAAGAAGTTGCACCTGAAGCAGAACTGAGGAATCTGTATCAATTCCATGTAAAAATCTATGGTTGTGCCCCAGCACTTCATGTCTAGCATAGCCTACAGAAATCTTAGCAGTCACATTGTCAAAATAACAAGGAAGTATCTGCAATGTGCATCCAGAATGACTTTTACATGGGAAGTTATGATACAGAAAATTCTAAGTACCTGTTAACTTTAAGAATGCATCACTTGCATAAACAATTGGCATGTCTGGTAAGTTCAGGTCCATCCTGGAAAGGCAACTCAAACAAATAAAAATAATCTTAACGACACTAATCCATGCAAGAAAGGAAAAAGGAATTTGCAAAACTCACAATACAAAACTTTGTTTGATTCTACCAAGAGATATATTTACAGACGAACTAAGAAGGCCCGCTGCAGGTAAGCTATGTCTTTTTTCACACACCATTCTGCCTGTTGACTTGCTATAGTGAGTGAGCACAGACAAGATACTGTTCATGGCAGTTGCTGCTCTTTGCTTCTCATAGTGACTTGCCTCTAACGGCTCTTCAAACTCCAAACCTGTAAACATTAACTGGTAAGATTCACAACTGAATTGACCCAAGAAAATTATCACTTGAAGAGATAAGTTAATTGACAAACAGGAACCCGGTAAATATAACAAAATTTCAGGCACCTAAAGAATGACGACTCTCAATGCAGTTAAAAACAGTCACAATGTTGGAGGTAAGAAACTAAATGAACAGAAGCTGCAAGAAATCATACAATCCAAATCCAAAACAATGAGATCAAAAAAAGACTCCACTGCATATAAAAGAAACCACAATAAATAATCTTTCACAACAGTAACTACTCAATCTAGTGTTGCTCCAGAAAGATTTCTCATTGCTTTATGTACACTTGAACTGCATTTCAAGCTTGGAAGAAGTATAAACATACCTCCACTATCTGAATCCAATGCCAAAACCCGACCCAAATCGCTTGTAACATCGCTGCAAACTTCTCTCCTGCACGAACCAAACTCAATTTCCCTAAACTCAGCTACTTGCTCGCTCACCCTATTATTTCTCTGCCTCGTAGTTATGGGCACTTGAACCGCAACGAAATGGATCACCATCCCATTCTCCTCCACAAAAACAGGGCTCATATGAAACAACATCCAAAAGGGTGTCCCATCTTTGCGGTAATTCAACAAATTGATCTGTATCGTCCTCTCCTCACGAATAGCCTCACGAATCTCCATCAACGACCTTCGGTTCGTTTCCGGGCCTTGAAAGATTCGACCATTTTGGCCGATTACTTCGTCTCTTGAATAACCCGACATTTTTAAGAAACTTGGGCTCGCAAACACTATAGGATGTCCGGAGATGCAAGGATCGGTAATCGTGAAGCTCTCACACAGCTCGTCAAGAGTTTCTCGTACCCATATGGAGTATTGACTATTGAACGAATCTTCGATTAAACCCAGCAACTGAGACTCCATTTCGATACTTCTTTATTGAAAAATTGTACCTTTCTCGCTCTCCAAATCAGGCCCAATCCCATGTGGCACGATAAACAACAGTGCCTATCTCAAAGATCTCGCCTCGACACCAAGAAAGGTGCATGAACAATGAACAGAGCAGGAAGAAGTCTGAAGGAAGAGGAGAACAGAATACGGGGGTTGTTTCCCGAGGAAGCGAAAGAAGAGGACTTGAAAATTAGTTGTTGCGAGACACTGAGTTCTTGGGATTTGAATGAAGGGCAACGAGTGAGACGTACGCATCAGTGGGTCAAGAACTGAAAAAATCTACAATCCAATATGTGACAAGAGAATGAAGCAACGTAGGAGGTTGGGCTCCTTTTCCATTGCAAGTACTGTTATTATTTTTTGCTATGGATTGGAAAGTAGTAAGCTTTAGACTTGCTTGTCGTCTAGTCCTCTAAATGAAGAAAAGTAGGGAGGGAGTGAAAAAGGACGTGAAACTATGGATGGACCAAGGTTAGATGATACAACGGTCAGCGGAATCAGACACAGAACCGGCGCTGATCCTTATCCATCTTAAGATTTGTCCACTTCAAGTAATATCAAGAACAGTGATTAGTGTCAACCTGACCATAAGACACTAGAATATATAATGTTTTTTCTTCTGATCAATTTTGCTGGTCATACGCTTCAAATAGACAAGATGTTGAGATGTTGATCCCTATAGCTATAAGCAAATGGCTTGTGTTTGTGCTCAGGCCTGTCTTATTAGGTGACAGTTGCTTGCCCTCAATCACCACATACATCTTTCCAATTTATAACTATATTGGAGATGAGATCCTCTATTTAATATTATCCTGTCTTATTTTATTCTATAAAATTTCAGCCATTTATTTTGCGGGATTTATGTGGGATCCACACGAGATTCACGCGGGACCTATATAAATAAATGGTTGAGATTCATTGAACAGAATAAGACAGGATAATATTGAACAGGAGATCTGGACTCTCTCTATTGAGTCCAAAACTGAGGCTAAGTATTCAAATGCTATGCCATTAAGCATTGATAGTTGTTACTTGCCAATAAGATATCTGTTTAGCTAATCTTTTCAAGTACAAGAACAAGAAAAGCAATAGACTTTATTACTATACAACTTTATCTTTAATTATTTGAGCTCAAACTAAATAACTAAGTCCAAGGGCCTGGAGTCCTCCCGAAGGCCCGACTAAAGGGCCCTCCCTGGTTTTGATCTTCCGATCAGCTCATCATCTGAACTCACATTTCCGTTAAGGCGTTAACTGTTTTTTTTGTCTTTCGTAGGCTTCAAATCTCTTGCATTCTTAATCAGAGATGCTAACAGCTGCTGTGAAATCAGTTCACTTTCTCATTTAAACGTCTTGGTAGTGCAATTTAACGATATTGCAAGTGCCCATTACCTTTCTGTACGTTGTTCATTCGTTCTCGAGTTTGGTGTTTGATCATCAATCTTCAAGGGGATCATCTTAATTTTTCTGCAAATATCGTGTCTTTTATCTCTATATATATAAGCTATCATTTTGGATTGGATGTTGCAGAAAGAATCAATGAATTTTTTGATGCGATCGACCACCACACACCATGTACCGGCGGATCGGATTCCTGTACACGACTCCCCTGTAGAGACTGTTTATTCTTCCAAAACCAAAGCCAATGTGGAGCGTCTTATTGCAGACGACCCATTTCCTCAATCTCCTGTAGCTGAAGTGATTAATGAAGATTTGGATGAAAGTGGAAATGATAATTTTGCAGGGTCTACTGCAAAGGAGTCCCTTCCTGTGGGGGACCACTTGGATGTTCCTGAAGAAGAAGGAACTATCATCATTCCAATCAGTACTTTCCTAACTTGACATTATACCATACTTTTGGTTATTATCTTTCATCTTGGGATCATTCGCACACACCATTGCTTTGATATTGTTCTTGGCATTGAACAATATACATTCTCGATTACTGACCTAGTTAAACCATGGAAAGTGCAATTTTTATATTGATCAAACTCTTACTTTGATGCTCCTGCTTATTTGTTTAAAGGAAGGAAGTTAATGCCAGGCATGTCCTTTGGTTTTCTCATATTGATAATTTGATTCCGTTTTACTTGAATTGCAATTGTAGACTTTGCTTTTAATTTAAATTCTTGATTTTGGAGGTTGAATTTTGTAAAATATATCCAGTCACAAGTTAATATTGTGAATGTCTTTTTTACTTTCTAAGTAGGGTTCTTTTTACATATTAGGACTCCACGGTTTTCCAATTATTATATCTAGTTTAGGCATGCTAATGGTTGGTAACTCATTTGAAGGGGAACTTCCAGAGACATGGAACAATGCAGCAGATATCAATTCATTACGCTCCCTTGATCGCTCGTTTGTTTTCCCAGGTACCTTTATTTACCTATGATCTTGTTTCTTATGGTTCTGACATGCATGAATCATGTACATGATGGATGCAGATTGCTCATTGTTAGAAATCCGATTGTTACTCCAATTACAGGTGAACAGGTTCATATCATTGCATGCTTGTTAGCTAATCAACAGGATACAGAAATCATTACTCCGTTTAAAGTTGCAGCAGTATTGTCTAAAAATGGGATGGGAGAGAACTTTGAAAGACAGAATGAACTTGTGAAAGATGGAAAAGATCAGGTATCTGGAGAGGAAGAAGTGAGTTCGAATAGTCAACAATTTCTTGAACCAAATGACAGCAGCCCATGTAAACTGCAAAGTGAACCACAAAAGAATATTTCTGCTAGTGAATCTATTCTTAGAATGGAAGGTCACAAAAGAAAGACAGAGACATTGTTGCAAAGATTTACAAACTCCCATTTTTTTGTTAGGATTGCAGAATCAAGTGAGCTACTTTGGTCAAAAAGAAGTTGTATTGATCCAGAAAGTAATCAGAAACTCACTGCAGATGCAACCAGAAAAGCTTCAAAAGAAATTTCCCAACTTAGTGCTCTTATTGACAGAGGAGGTTTTGATGCACACCTCTCTGGTGGAGCAGCAAGGAACAAAATTAGTAGCTTTTCTCTTTCAAATGGAGACATAGTGGTATGTTTCCTTGGCCAATATATTTGACTGGACAAATTTGGTTTGACTGGAAATATTTGGTAGCTAGGTTTGCTGATTATATGATCATTATGTTGCAATAGTAATTTCTCTATACAAAATTTTGGTGAGTTTTTTAGTTGATTCTCAATCCATTTGTTTGTTTGGAAGGATGCAGGTACTTTTACAAGTTAATATTGGTGCCAGTTTTTTTAAAGACCCAGTCATTGAGATTATTCAGTTTGAGAAAAACATGCACAAAAATGTGTCCGTTGAAGATCATGAAAATTTGAATTACATTGACTATGATCCATATGGAGGGTTGTTAAAATGGTTGCTTCCATTAGAGAACACGCTTCCTGCTGCAGCACGTTCTTTGCCTCCTCTCCATCTAGGTTCTGGTCCAGGAATTGGTGGGACATCTCAGAAACCTATGTCTACTGGCTCTCAGCTCTTATCTCATTTTAGAAGTTACTCCATGTCATCACTGCCGCAAAATACTCTTCCACCTATGCAAAATGTTAAAGCCCTAAGTTCCAAGCATAGCTTTGACTTAGATGACTGTGGGCAGTATTCGACTCAGAAGTTATGGAAGAGTCACAGAACTGGGAGTGAAGGGTATTTATCATTCCGCGGTGTATCTTTAGAGCGTGAACGATTTTCAGTTCGTTGTGGGTTGCAGGGGATATTTACTCCAGGAAGAAGGTGGAGGAGGAAAGTTGAAATAATTCAACCTCTAGAAATTCATTCTTTTGCTGCTGATTGTAACACAGATGACCTTCTTTGTGTTCAGATAAAGGTTTGCACTTCACACTTATTAGTTGAATCAATGCAGTTCTAATCTATTTGCATGCTTATTACGATGTACCTATTACTTCTTTTTAAGTTAATTGCTTTTTTCAATTGTTGTGCAGAATGTGTCTCCAGAGCATACACCTGATGTTATCATGTATATAGATGCTATAACGATTGTTTTTGAAGAAGCTGCAAAGAGTGGGCCACCTTCATCATTGCCACTTGCATGCATTGAAGCAGGAGATGGCCACTCTTTACCCAATCTACCCCTCAGGTGTTGTTCACTCTGTCTAAAATATACTCAGTAGATGTTCTTAATTTTCAGCAACTTAATTCTTATTTATTTTCTAGTAATGCACTCAGGTAATAAATCAAAATTTTCCGCCTTCTATGTGTAACTTTTTTTGAATATGAAGCAATTCCATTTTACATTAATGAGAACTAACTGAATTTACTAATGATTTTTGCATGCAGTTTACTTACCTATATGAAGGCACTTGTTCATACTATCTTCATAGGTAGATTTTACTAATATAAAATTAATGGTTTCGTATCAGCTAAAATTGTTGAACTCATGAGTTGAACAATGCTTGTGGGAGCATGCCTACAGTAACCTGAGGATGCAAAGGCCACTCATCCATCACAATTATTTCTTTTTCTTTCTTGCATTTCAAGAGGTGAATAGTACTTTCTCGACATTTAGAATATAGGACCTCGAAATGTACCTTAAGTACATCAATTCCATGTGGTGAAATTGGACAGCATCAAAAGACAGTTTGCATGTTCAGCAGGAGATCAAGTTATTTTCTTTCCTTTTTGGGATTAGAAAAGATGTTTTTTTATAATTTATAACTCTAATTTTGTGTAGGTTGCTTCTTCCATAACTTTGGGGCACAAGTTTTCAAATTTATATTTTTGAGCACATATCTCTCATTAAACAAGATAGTGCTATATTCCCATGTACTATCTTGTTTGATAAGAGTACTCTGCAAGTAGAATGCGCCTCTATTGAGTTTGTGGGTGCAAAAGATATATTAGTTTATCATTAACTGACTTCTCATGGCAGGAGAGGTGAAGAGCACTCTTTTATACTTAAGCCAACATCCTCTACATGGAAAAATCTCAAGGTCCAGAGTGAAAAAAATTCCCCATCTTCAAGCTTGCGTATTGCAACCAATATTACTGAAGGAAGGAAAAGTTCGACCAATGTTGATCAGTATGCAATTATGGTATCTTGTCATTGTAATTACACGGGTAACTGTGGTTTCTTTGTTTTCTGTGCTATCCAAATTATAGCAAGTTCTTAAACTTGAGTTATTTTCATTGCTCCTGTGTCAAATGTAGAGTCGAGGTTGTTTTTCAAGCAACCAACTAGTTGGCGACCACGCATCTCAAGAGATCTCATGATCTGTGTTGCATCTGAAATATCAGAAAGATCGCAAGCACCTAATGAAAGAGTCTCTCAGCTTCCAGTTCAGGTTTCTTTTATGCTTCTGTTTTGTCCTGTTTTATATATACTTGCTATTTATTCAAGTTATTCATTGTTTACTTTATCCAACTTGTCAGATTTTAACTCTCCAGGCCTCAAATTTGACATCTGAAGATCTAACTCTGACAGTTCTCGCCCCCACCTCATTTATTTCTCCTTCATTGGGGTCCTTGGGTTCTTCTCCATTGACTCCTGTGAGCCCATTTGTTAGTTTGCTCCAGTCTACAGGTACAATTACCATTGATGTGATGCAGAGGCTTACGTCAGCAACTCATGCATCAGAGAATCATAAAAATCATGATGGTAGCGGAGCTCAATCTGTTTCTTTCAATGAGCAGTTTTCTCCCATATCTGATGTAATACCAGTCAGTGGTGTGGGTTGCACACATCTGTGGCTGCAGAGTAGAGTTCCCTTAGGGTAATGCATTATTCTTTTCCATTGATTTCCTTTTTTGGGGTCTGATTGCACAGATGATTATGACCTTTAGTGCTTGCATCAGGTGTGTTCCTGCTCAATCCTCCTCTTCTATCAAGCTTGAGCTACTTCCTTTAACTGATGGCATAATTCTACTGGATACATTACAGATTCATGTTAAGGAGAAAGGTATGGCCCTTTCATATACATATCTAATTCATCAATATTTGGATTGTGAACTAGACGTTTTCTGCTTTGAAATGCAATTTTGTGAGCGTTATACAGAGCTAGAAGATAGTGGGACTAGACAGACAATAGCTCTTACCCTTCTGACACGAGCTGGCGTTATTTGTTGTCATAATGACTATCTTTTACGTGCTGTCTCATGGACAGGAAGTTGTTATACCATGTCATACTGATTACCCATGTTCATGTGCCTTTGTTCCTCTTGCTGAGGGACTGCAAAAGGTCAGCAGTTCTAAAGTGCAACTTATCTCTGCTTGCAGGCCTAACATATATTCCAGAGCACTCCTTGAAGATAAACGCAACTTCCGGCATTTGCACAGGGATTATATAGGGTGGTTTTGGTGTATTATGTGTGACTGAGTTCAAACCTCAATTGTTTGAAAGAGATTCAAAGGGATGAGTGGACATGTGGCAACTTCTTGTTTCCACCGCTTACCTGAATGAAATGGAATGGTTATGTTGATGTGATGTTTATAAGAAATATAGCCTCGTGCATGTAAATTAGAAATTCGATAAATCCCTGTTTGTTAGATATAACCCGCAATGGGAAAATGAAAAGATCATGTTCTATTGTAGATTTTTCCAATTGTGAAATTATAAGCATATAGAAAGTGTTTTTGCTCTTAATTGTTTGTGAAACATTCAAAACCTATGATTTTCTTTTTCCAATTTGGTTGGGTCGGTCGTACTAGGTCCGAACCCAATCACAACGATCTATGGACCGATCGGTCTATCTCTCAAAGATTGGTCTTAACCCCTTTGGCTAACCCGGGCCCGGTCCACACATCCATGGCCCACTAGCAGGAGGAAGTCTCTCATGCATACATAAAGACCTAAACCTAACAATCATCCCATATATAAGGTATAGCTTTGCCATGATACGGGAACGTAACTCATAACCCTAGCTTTCTCTGCTCACGGCGATCCAATCCAACCCTCACAAAAAAGACTAACTTGACCGTCGGAGGGGCTAATCGGGAAACAACCCCCGACGTGCCTTCTTTGTTTTGCTGGAACCTTCAAGTC
>JANIPM010000003.1:26345204-26358056 GCA_027478405.1 Erythroxylum cassinoides
TTAGAACTTTATAATAAAGCATTTTAATAATATGTTAAAATATAAAAATTTCTTATACATTAATCCGACTTAAATATTGGTAACTTACAATTTAGATTTTAAAATTTTCTCTGATCAAGAATAATTAACTATAATGTTTTATACTTATACTTATTGTCATTATTATTATTATTATTAAATTCAATTAGATATCAAATTTATTTAGAATGTATTAAATTAGTGTAAACATTTAACAACCAATATGTTTAACGAACTCTCATATTTGATATCTTTTTAAAATAAGTCTATAATTAAATTTATAAATTAAATTAAATTGATTTGTGTGTGTGTGTATATATATATATATGTTTTTCGAAAGTTCTGTCATTGCAGAAGGGTAAAAGGTTTGAGTGTAAATTCGTGCTTTTGTTTTTGAAAGCAAAGTGGGGCCAGAAGCTTCCATTGGATGAGTTTCAACAATTTCCGTTCTCCACATGCCAGACGTAGAAATGGACCAAAGTAAGTTTATTTTTGAGTGTTCGCTGCTATCATTTTGATAAAAGTTGACCCGTGCGAACGTTCACCGCAGCCTTGATCAGATCCACCACCGACCAGCGTGCATGGATCGTAAAACATATCCCCAAAAAAAAAAAAAAGAATCAAATGAAGAATATCAAAGTTAAATATCCATCGCCCACTTCACAATCCCTTACAAGCAAACCATCTTCTCTAATAATACATTTCCCTTTTTTTTTTTCCTCCGTGTTTTGTCTTGTTCTCCTAATCTTTCTTTCTTTCTTCTTCTTCCTTAGCTGTAGATCGCCACCGTACAAATAATGTCGACGGTTGCGATTGAGCCGCTGCTCCACTACTCCCGGCGAGAGACAACTGGACTCCACTGCAGAGGCCAGGCTGTGAGGTCGTGCTCTCTCAACTGTTGCTCTCCCAAGAAGTTCTTATCTTATCGCGCCAGTTATGGCAACTTGAGGCTTGGTAGGACTCGGATCTCTGTTCGAGCTAGCTCCCCCGGCAATACGACTCTTGTTGAGACTCCTAAATTCACTAGCGATGGTGTTTTCTTCTGTGAGACCTTCCCTCTCACTCGAACCGAGACGGTAATCGCAAATGGACTCTGTTTTGTATTCGTTTATGCGTGTTTTGAAGTTCTTTTGGGTTGTTTAGAAACCCGCGGAAAAGTTAAAAAACGGTTATCGAAGTGTTTTATATATTAAAAAACTGTAGCGTTAACTTGTACTTCACAGATAGAGGCTACTTGGCAACTTTACTTCTTTTGTTTTACTGTTACTATGTGACCGAACATGTCTAACTTGAGATTGCAGTGCATTTTTGCATTAACTGATAATTAGCCTCAATTCAGTGGACTTGTTTGATTTTTGTTGATAATTGAACAAGGAATTGCGTCAGACGGAAATTTCCAAGGTTCCTTTTGTCTTTTACGGCCTTTAGTATGTGATTTTCTTGATATAGAGGTTGAACTGTTCGGTTTCTTGTGTTAGGTGGAGGGAAAGATTTTTGTTAGACTGGATCAGGCTAAGGATCAAAAAAATTGGCAGCTTACAGTAGGTTGTAGCCTTCCAGGGAAATGGATTCTTCACTGGGGAGTTACTTATATTGACGATGATGGCAGGTTATAACTTGCATTCATTTTTATGTCCTACTCTTTTTTACATTATGCTGTTAATCCTTATATGACCCGAAATTTTTTTGACATCCAATAATTGTTTTTTGTTCATTTGCTCGGTCTTCTATGTGAAAGAGTAACGTGTTCATTGATATGCGTAATGACTACTGGCGATTCTTCAAATTTTGCAGTGAATGGGATCAACCTCCTGAGAACATGAGACCCCCTGGTTCAATTTCTATAAAAGTAATAATTGTTGGCTTCCGAAATTTGAGCGCCATAGATGCTTTTTATAATAAATAATCTAATTTGTGTTTTACAGGACTATGCAATAGAGTCTCCGCTAAAGAAGTACTCAGAAGGAGACATGTTTCATGAAGTGAAGATTGATATTGATTCCAATAGTGCAATTGCAGCCATTAATTTTGTCTTGAAGGTTTTGATTTTTGAAATTTAGTGGTTGAGTGCCACAGATTCTATGCTAGTATTTTGCTTATTACTACATGTAGATGTATCTATATGCCAATAACTCTATATTGTTTTGATTGTGGTCGTATAGGATGAAGAAACAGGAGCTTGGTATCAGCATAAGGGGAGAGATTTTAGGGTGCCTCTTGTTGACTACCCTATGGATGATGGCAATTTTGTTGGAGCAAAACGGGGCTTCAGTATATGGCCAGGTATATAAATCATGACACTTGTGCCGACCTTATACTTCCCTGGGTTTTAAGTTTTGTCGTGTGGTAGTGGCATTTAACTGTAACCGTAACACAACCTGGGAGAATGTTTTTCATTTGGTAATAAACAGAAAACAAGCAGTACACTCTGGGTTATCTATCTCATGGTGTATTTCCTGTTCTTCTGTTCCTCTTTTCTTATAAGTTATAATATTACATACTTCTTATGGTGAGTAATTAATCTGTTAAACCTTGGCGTATAATCTGTTACCAAACACACATCTAACAGTTTTGGTCCAGTAGCAAATAAATTTTGAAATTGAATCAGATGACCTGCTTCTATCTAAATTGTGAATTCAACTCATGCTCACTGTTAAGTTTTCCAATAAGGCGAGTCATGACTTGGTGGCTTTCACTTCTATTAACTCTTCCATGTACATACTGCCTTGTTTTTGTGTTCACTGATAAATTAACTGTTTTAGTGCTCTCTAATCCTAGGGCTATCTAATCTGCTTCTCCAAACAGAAGCATTGCCTTCTAAAAGTCAAGATAACAACTCTGAGTCCAAAGATATCAAACAAGAAAGTAGGCAGCTGAAAGCTTTTTATGAAGAGCGGCCTATTGCTAAGCACATTGTTATTGGAAATTCAATCACTGTTTCAGTGCAAAAGTGCCCAAACACGGCTAAGTTTCTTCTATATTTAGAAACTGATATACCAGAAGTACTTGTTCACTGGGGAGTTTGCAGAGATGATGAGAAAAATTGGGAGATTCCACCTGCTCCACATCCACCAGGAACAACTATATTCAAGAACAAGGCTTTGCGGACTTTATTGCAGGTACAAGACTAAAGTATGCTTTCTCTTAAGAGAACTTATAACGTGCACTTAAAGATTGTTTTGTATGACGTTCGTATATTATTCTTGTTAAGAATCATTTATGTAATCATAAAATAGTAGTTTTCCAGTCTTCTATTAGAGGGTAAAGTAATCAGAATTTTCCTTTTACCTTTTTGTTCTCTTACTAATTATTCCTGTTTATGGATTTTGTTTCTATTTTTTTTATTCAAATGTGGATAACACGGTTTGTATAGTGAACAAGCCACATGTGCTTTCCTGAATTACATGTAGGCTCAACTTCACTCTTCTTTTCTGCCTAGGAACTGCTTGCATGTTCTGGGTCAGCTTCTATGTTGTTTCTTAATTGAGCATGAAATAAATGATAACTATATATTAGGGGATTGAGATATTATGCTTTCTGTGTCAAGGATTAATTTTATTGTTGTTATTGTATATTCTTCTTCCTTGTATCATCCTCCTTTTGGATAGATATGTTACACTTTGTGTTAGACTGTAATAACTGATTTAAGATATATACATAGTTTGTCTTTACTGTGTGGTTTATGACTTTGTCTACCAATTTGGTCTGTTCACGAGTATGCCTAAAACATAGATACTGGTAAACATTTTTGTTCATAGCCATGCATCTTGACATGACCTGATGGGAAGTCAGGTAGAACGCATGTTGCTTCATGTTGATTCTTTTAGATTGTGTAGCAGATTTTTTTTTTCCACATTTAAATGTACATTAATTCTCATAAATCTGATTGTTGCATATTATTCCTTGTAATTATTCGTCATTTTAGTTGACATTCTGTTCTGCAGCCAAAAGAGGATGGGAATGGATGTTCAGGGTCATTTACTGTGGATGAAGAACTTGTTGGATTTCTTTTTGTTCTCAAACTAAACGAGAATCATTGGCTGAAATGTAAAGGAAATGATTTCTACGTTCCCCTCTCAAGTAGCTTGACTGCTCAAGCAGGTCAAGTTAAGGAGGAAGCATCTGAAAGTGCACTAGTTTCTAGTGAGGCCGTTGAAGCAATTCAAGAGGATTCTCCTACTGCATATACTGATGGGATTATTAATGAAATAAGAAACTTAGTGAGTGATATTTCCTCTGAGAAGAGTAGGACGACAAAAACAAAAGAAGCACAAGAAAGTATTCTCCAAGAAATTGAAAAATTGGCTGCCGAAGCCTACAGTATCTTTAGAAGCTCTGTTCCTACTTTCCCAGAACAAACGGCTTTAAAGTCGGAAGAACAAAAGGATCTTCCTAAGATATCCTCTGGGACAGGGACAGGATACGAGATATTGCTCCAAGGCTTTAACTGGGAATCCCATAAGTCTGGAAGATGGTATGTGGAACTGAAAGAAAAGGCTGCAGAAGTAGCTTCACTTGGATTTACTGTGATTTGGTTACCCCCACCAACAGAATCCGTTTCACCTGAAGGATACATGCCAAAAGATTTGTATAATTTGAACTCTAGGTACCTTTTCAAGTTTATTAGATATATTATATGTTATCATATTGTGACTAAAATGGTAATTCTAATTGCTTTAGTATGGAAGTCTTTCAAGCTTATACGAGTAAACATGGTCAAAATCCTTTTTATTTGCTCCAGATTCTGGTGTTTGTAGAGATTTGCTTGCATGCGTTTTACTTTTTATGTGACATTGAAACTTGTTATCTTTCAGTATGAATAATGATCAGCCTTTCTAAAGAGTGACTTTTAAGGTGCTTTGCAGTCCATGTGATAGTTAATATCAAATTGCTAAACTGACTTTGTGATACTTTTGCTATGGTATCTGCACACTAGATATGGAAGTATTGATCAGCTGAAGGACCTTGTGAGAAATCTTCATGAAGCGGGTGTTAAAGTTCTTGGAGATGTTGTCCTGAATCACCGTTGTGCACACTATCAAAATCAAAATGGCATATGGAATATTTTTGGAGGTCGTTTAAACTGGGATGATCGGGCAGTTGTTGCTGATGATCCTCATTTTCAGGTGTACGATCATTATCTGAAAGATGTTTTCTAGAACTTGCACAGTGCCATCATGTTACTGTTTAACATGACTAGTTGAGTTCAATTAATATAATTTGATTTAGGAATTACAAGTATTTGTTCAAGTTTTTGAAGTGTCAGTGTTACATGCTTCACCTTACAGTATTCTGTGCACTGTGAAATTGAAATTAATGCTTGTGAACTGCCAGAGAAGCTTCAGAGCAGTTAAAGCAGTAAAAGCAATTATATTTTCGGCAGTAACTAGAGGATAAATTTGACATTATAGCTGGTCAATTTATGGTGCATGCGCTGCATCTCCGTGATGGTGTATGCTCTGGATGCTCAGAGTTTTTGGTTTGTCTCATTCAGGGTAGGGGAAATAAGAGTAGTGGAGACAATTTCCACGCTGCACCAAATATTGATCATTCACAAGAGTTTGTGCGGAAAGATATCAAAGAATGGCTCAACTGGTTAAGGTTATTGATTTACTTTTCCTTTTCTAAATTTCCTTTTTAGTCCCTTTTTTTCAGTGGCAAGTGCTTGCGTATAATACAAAAGAAACCAAAGTTCTGCTTTCAGATTGGAAGATTTTTAGGATACATCTAGAAATTGTTATCCTAATTGAATGGTACTTTATTCTGTTTAGATGAGCAAGTTCTATAATTCCACATGAACCTTATGTGTGAAAAGAACCGTACAGGTTCTCAACTAACTTATGAACTGATGCATGATATGTGCGATATGTGCATGACCTCAAATTCCCGTTGTATTTTGTTTGAATTTTGTCAGACGTCCTTCATACTGCACAGATAAGCTTTCTCTACTTGACATGCTTTAACTTGTTTAGATGAAGGGTTATTATACATCTGATTAATTTGTTGTCTTGTTTGATATGTAGAAAAGAAATTGGATATGATGGATGGAGGCTTGATTTTGTTAGAGGTTTTTGGGGAGGCTACGTCAAAGACTACCTGGATGCAAGTGAACCTTATTTTGCAGTTGGCGAGTATTGGGATTCTCTTAGTTACACATATGGTGAGATGGATTACAATCAAGATCCGCATCGACAGAGAATTATTGACTGGATCAATGCTGCTGGTGGAACTGCCGGTGCTTTTGATGTCACCACCAAGGGAATTCTTCATTCGGTAAGCTCTCGTTTGTACGACCAAAGTATGATAAACGAGTTTTCATGTAATCATGAAGGCTTCATGAGTTGAGATCATAGTCAAAAAGTGTACATTCATCTTTTGATGGAAGACCTAATTTTTAACTCCGAAAAATGAGGACATAGAAGTAGACGTTTTTGTATTCCTCGTAAGTAACCTCATTTTATTCTTATATTCCTGTTATTATATATTTCAAACAGTTTGTGATGAGCATATGGCACTGACAAGATATTATTTCTTGTAGGTGCTGGAAAGATGTGAGTATTGGCGATTATCAGACCCAAAGGGAAAGCCTCCTGGGGTTGTTGGGTGGTGGCCCTCTCGTGCTGTCACCTTCATAGAGAATCATGACACTGGTTCCACTCAGGTTTATCCGCTTTAAACTTAATTCATCCTTCAGCAAAGAAATTAACCAAAGCTAAACTACCCGTAGTGGTAAAAACAAGTCATGAGATTGAAAATCTTAAGATTCTTTGATGAGATTATTAGTAGTTAAATAATCAATTGTTTAGAGATGGTGAAATAGGCGAAAGGTAAATGAACTCAAATTGATAGTACTAAAGTTAAGGAATACGTAGAAGACAGAAAGGAGGTCACATAAGGGAAACATTTGGAGAATATCATGCAAAGCCTTATTTTGTTGGGAACATAGCTGAGCAATGGCCCCAGCTTAGGGTGAAGTATCTATAGAAGAATAAATAGAATCAAAATTTCTTTGTATGTTGTCACGAAGACTGGAATTATAATGATAGTTGAACTGAAAGTTTTCTCAAAAAAGGGCCATTGGAGGTTTCCCGGTGGGAAGGAAATGCAAGGATACGCGTACATCCTGACTCATCCAGGAACACCAGCTGTATTTTTTGACCATATCTTCTCTCATCAACGATCGGAGATTTCAGCTCTTGTATCTCTCAGAAACCGGAACAAAATCCATTGCCGTAGCATGGTAAGTACCAAATTAAATTATTTATTTTAATGGTAAAACGAGCTTTGATTCATATTCTCGGCAACTTAAACACACGGAAATCCTCTTCAGAAGAAGTATGAACAGTAAGCATCAACATGCTAATATTCTTTTCTGTTTTAAAAGGTTAAAATCACCAAGGCCGAAAGGGATGTGTATGCAGCTATCATCGATGAGAAATTGGCAATGAAAATTGGACCAGGCTACTATGAACCGCCAAGTGGGCCCAAAAAATGGTCTGTAGCTGTTGAAGGAAGAGATTACAAGGTCTGGGAAGCATCCTAGTATACAAGTATCACATGTATTTCTAAGTACATAAAAGTTCATCACAGAAGTGTCCTGGAGCAGATTCGTATGGAAGTTATTTTAGAATCATTGACGTAGATACATAGAATAATACCATGGTCAGGAGGTGAATCGTCTTTACCAAGGAATGAATAGTGAGTGAAGCTGGGGATTAGGTATTTTATCCCAGAGTATACAGATGGTACATAGCACCATTAATGCAGAATTGTATCAAATAATGTTATTGTTACAAGACGCTTATTACTAATAATAATGGAACATAGAGGTCACTGCCAGTGCCATTTGCTCCAGCTCTAGCCTCTCTGCCGATTTGATATTTTATTTTATTTTATCGATTACTGTTCTTCAGAGGGATACAAATTCTGGATGTCCAATGGTTATGCCAAGAAGTGCGGTAACACACGAAAGTATTCTATTTTCATTTTTCTGATTCTGTAAGCCACACCTCCACTACCTAACCTTGACAGATTTACGGCACAGGGAAACAAACGTTGATTGAGATATGTGGTTCTCCAAAGTTGCCGCCCTCGATGTCTCTAGACCATCTACTCAAGGTAAAGACCATTAATTTGGTTATTTCAGGGCGAAAGTTGTTTGCCTATATAAAAGATAACCCTGACATCAAACATTAGTACTCCGGACAGGCCAAGCGAACATCTTTAATTGGCCTCATTTCCCCTATTCTTGGTCCTGTCTTCGGTTCAACGGAACCTGGGGACCATTGCTTTTCCAACAGCTTGACACCAGCTGCTGGAAACAAAAAAAAAGTAAATAGAAGGAACTGGAAAAATTAGTAATAACCCCTTAATAATCCTAAAAACGCAAAACAATGACAATCCTCAATGAAGGTTTGTTTCTGCTCTTTTCCGTGGCATTTGCAGTGATGGTTCCAACTCTAGATGCCTACGTCCCTGAATTGGATGATGAGTACTGGAATCAGAAGGAAACTGAGGCCAACACTGCAAATTTAGAAGCATATCACCCCGATCCTTGGAACGTCACCGACCACTTCAATACCCATGTACATATGTAAGTGATTCATTCTTTCGGCAATAGTAGATCAAAAGCAGGAACTTACATATTTGCATGCAGGTCGTTGTTTGGGACTAACACCACTAGAAGAAACCTACGTGCGAAAAAGAAGACAGAAGGCCAATGTGTGGCAGCAAACCCCATCGACCGTTGCTGGCGTTGTGACCCTAAATGGGCCGACAACCGACAGAAGCTAGCAGATTGCGCCCTTGGCTTTGGCCGGAACACCAGAGGCGGCAAGGGTGGACCAATTTACGTTGTGACTGATCCCTCAGACGCCGACGTGGTTAACCCCAAACCTGGAACTCTACGTCATGCAGTGATCCAAAAGGGACCGCTTTGGATCATCTTTGCTCGGGGCATGATAATCAAACTCAGCCAGGAGCTCATGATCACCAGTGACAAAACCATTGATGCTAGAGGAGCCAACGTCCGTATTGCTTTTGGTGCCGGTCTCACTCTTCAGTTTGTCAAAAACGTCATCATTCATGGCCTTCACATTCACGACATCGTTGCCTGCACCGGTGGAATGGTCAGGGACTCTGTGGATCATTTCGGACTTAGAACAAGGAGTGACGGCGATGGCATTTCCATCTTTGGATCTTCTAATATCTGGATTGATCATGTTTCCATGTCCAATTGTCAGGACGGTCTCATAGATATCGTCCAGGCATCAACCGCCATAACCATTTCCAACGGCCATTTCACTCACCACAATGAGGTAACAACAACATCAATGTTTAAAACTATAGAGACGTAATTAAAATATAATATCACCATGGTGTTTCTTTCAACTTTAATTACCAAGACAATGAATAAATAAAGTGTCTGGATTAGACGTCATCAAGTTTGTCATAACTTGGGATCGATGATATGTATATGCAGGTGCTGTTATTCGGTGCAAGTGACAGCTTCTCAGGTGACAAGATAATGCAAGTCACTATTGCGTTCACCCATTTTGGAAATGGATTGGTGCAGAGGATGCCAAGGTGTAGGTGGGGCTTCATTCATGTCGTCAATAACGACTATACTCATTGGCTTATGTACGCCATTGGTGGTAGTAAGGGACCCATCATCGTCAGTCAGGGCAACAGATTCATTGCTCCACAGAATCTCGCTGCTAAGGAGGTGAGAATATGAAATCATTCAACCCAAAAGCTCTAATTGCTGTTGCTCCAGGTTGTTTTTGCTAACTTGCGTGGGATTGGAAAATTGATCATATATATAAATATAGGTGACGAAGAGAGAGTACGCAATGGAGAGCGAATGGAAGAACTGGAACTGGATATCGGAGGGTGATCTGATGATGAACGGAGCATTCTTTGTTCAGTCAGGAAATCCGGCGGCAAGCAAGTTATTCTCAAGTCAAGATATGATCAAGTGGAAACCGGGAACATTCGTGACCAGACTCACCCGTTACTCCGGTGCACTTGACTGCTTCGTTGGAAAGCCCTGCTAATTAAAATAATTTTAAAATTTATTAATCATTATCTCTTAAGTCTAAAGTCTTTATGATGATAATGATGACCGTGACCTCCTGGTATAAAGGCAAAGCGAGGTCGTCTTATGGAGGATACAGCCAAAATTCCTCTTTCTTTTTTAGTTTTGTTGTTAATCACGTTGGAGGGTTGTTGGGACGCAAAAAAAAAAACAATGAGGCGAAGTTTTCAAGGGTTTGGAGATGAATCAATGTTATTTTTTGAGTTCATAATTTCAAAGAGAGACTCGATTTTTTATTAACCCCTATGTATATATATGTGTATATATAAAACTGTTATTCAATATAATGTATATATAAGGCTATCAGATTTATAATTATAATTTATATTAATATAAGCAATAAAGAGTTATATATAAGTGTTATTCAATATAATGTATATAAAAGGCTATCAGATTTCTAATTATAATTTATATTAATATAAGCAATAAAGAGTTAACCTGCACGTAAACAAGCACCCACCATTACAAGAAATCTGTAGTTTACTGATGAAAAAAATCGATAGTAAACACAATGGAATGCTTGCGACGGACAACAGTGCTGTTAATACGTCTGCAAGTAAATTTAACGACAGAAAATTTATGTGTCCTTCCGTCAATAAAATATACCGATGGACAGTAATAACCGCCGGTAAAATTTATCGACAGAAGGCTTTACTCGTCAGTATATTTACTGATGGAAGAAAAAGAACAGTTGATAAACCGTAGTTCAGATAATAACAAAAGTTTCAATATTACAGACAGAAGAAGAGGAACGGTCAGTAAAGATGTTTACAGTTTACCGACGGTTTAAGGTTTTCCGTCAGTACATATAGTATTATTTTGTGACGGTCTAATACATTCTGTCGGTAAAGTAAGCAGGTTTTTTAAAAATACCCGACATTAAATTTTATTTCATAGTTTTATGATAAATGCATAATTTCAACAATTATGAATTATTTGTGTATAAAAATTTATTTGCTAATATATTTAAATTGTTTAAACAAAAGGTGATTGAATATACAAAGTCAAAATTATCTTAATTGATATTAAAACATTACAGTGTACATAATAAGTCTTTGTAATTCAAAGCAAATGATTACAATAATCCTAAGGTTCTGATGATCGTCGGTGCTCTAAGGTGCTACCATTCGCCTTCATCTCATCAATCTCTTGTCTTAGCTGAGCTATGATGTTTATCAATGTATCCACTATTGTTTGAAGTCGATTGATGTGATCAGTTTGTGACCATCTACTAGATGCTACTATACTGGACATAGAGGATTGCGAATAACATATATTGACAAAAAAACCTAGCCCGAAGATCCTTCCCGTTGGACCCCTTTTCTGGAGTCCAACTATCTAAAATATCCTAACATGTGAGCGTATTAACCTGTAGGATTATTTGAGTGAACTCTCATTATCCATCATCGATTCATCTTCATGCTCTGGCACCAAGCATGTTGAGCCCTATTTCTGCCCTCGCTAGGCATGCGTCAACGTTCTAAGCGACATTCGAATACGCAATTCACAAGAGTGGCGCGTTCACACCCATCAGTCACCAAAATCACAAGTTGACTTCTTCATAATAATTGTAGCTCTATGTTGCTAGTTTATTTTGAAATAAGAATCACTACAAAAAAAGTAGACAATCTGCGACGTTTGACTGAGGAAACGTCGCAGATTGTATAAGCTTATCGTGACGTTTTTGAAACGTCAGGAAAACGTTAAGGTTTCGGCGACGTTGTATTAAAACAACGCAGAAAGGATGTAGTAATTGAGACATTTTACAATTAAAACGTGGCCAAATAAGTATTATGATGTTTTTGTAAACAAAACGTCGCGAAAGAGTTGGTAAAGAAATTAAAACTCTGTCGTTTAACTAATTAACGTTGGGTTCAAACCTTTCTTCAATATCGCGCCTCCCACACTCATCAGACAAGTCTCTGCGCTCTCTCAACATAAACAAACGCCTTCAAATCTCCTCTCAACGTCGCCGCCGTTGCTCCTCCACACGCGTTGATTCCTAAGGTACATTCCGATGCCCACTGCTCTTTTATCTTTGTTTTTGATTTGCTAAAGCTCAAACTTGGTATGGTGGGTGGTGGTTGTGGTGGGTGTTGGGTATAACGTTGGAAGTATATATACTGCATGTTTAAAATACCCACGAATCTCCTTTCTCTGTCTCTCTCTCTCTCTGTGTTCTTGATTTTGTTAAAATTTAAATGATTTTCTGTCGGGTGTTGTTTGAAGTGGCTTTTCAGTGGGTTTTTGCTAGGTTCGAACAATATTATCAATTCTTAGTATTGGGTTTCTGGTATTGTACCATCTCCAACATTCAATGTCTCCTTTTCTCTCATCCATATCCCTTCTTAATTTATCACTTCATCGGAAGCAATGTAATCTTTTATCTAATTAATTTATGTAGCTTAATTGTGTGTTAGAAAACATGATGATGTGTGCTTGCTTTGCTACCAAATTAAGCTAATATTAAGATCTAGCTTTAGAGACATAATGACAATATATATTGATAATTCAAATATACAGTAAAAATATTAATCCAATGTTAGGCTGGTTATAGAGATTTCAATTATGGACACTAATGAAAGAGTAGTAGGATGTTTGAGTGAAAAACGTCGCAGAAAAGTATGACCTTTCCCGTCGCATAAATCTTGTCTTATTTCATTGATTAAACCAAATTTCAATAATGTCATGTGCAGGCTTGAATTGGTTGAACATTGAACATTGAGCATTGAAGATTG
>JANIPM010000003.1:26373955-26385738 GCA_027478405.1 Erythroxylum cassinoides
AACGCTACATCACCCTTAGAGCCCTTCCCTTTATTCTTCATGTAGTGAATAATCTCAAAAGCAACCATAATATTATCAGAAATAAGTCTTCCTGGGACGAACAATGACTGCAATGGGGAGATAATTCGAGGGAGAAGGACCTTGAGTCTGTTGGCCAGAACCTTGGAGATAATTTTATATAGCACATTGCATAGAGCGATAGGCCGTAAGTCCTTCATACTACTAGGTTTATCCTTCTTCGGAACGAGGACAATAGTAGTGTTGTTAAGTGAAACAGGAAAAACACTATTCTCCAACCACATACAGCTTTGAGAAAAAATGTCCTCGCCTACCGTATCCCAGCATTTCTGAAAAAAAGCTGGGTTCATACTGTCAGGGCCAGGCGCTTTGTCGGGGTGATTGGCTGACAAGAAATCAGGTTGATCCTCTCTTTAATTATAACCCAAAAACCTTTAATCCACTCTTTATCCTGGGATTCCAACAATATTCCGTATCCTTCTAATATTACTCTCTTAATACAAATTTAGCTCAGAAAAGTTAGTAAAAATATTAATTAAAATACAAAACATAAACGGTGCCATTAAAAACTACCTTATTATTTTATTTTTTTACCGAGTTTAATCTGATTTAAATTTTAAATTTTTTTAAAAATAAGTTCAATTTGAAATCTAACCAAATTAAGCTAAATTTGTTAATTTCGAGTCAAATTAGTCCCCACTAAACTAAAATTACCATAACTAAAAGGAACATTTGCAGACAACAAAAGCTTTTGAGGGTATCTATGTTGCCTTACCGTTAACTCCTTTGGTAATGTCCAATAAGTCCAACTATTGAATACAAACATTGAAGGGTCGGACAGTTTTAATGTTAAATCCATGAGATAACTAACAGAACTATCGATTGGAAACAATTAACTAACAAAATTACCTTGAATCAGAAATTGTTGTCATAATTAATATTATTATCAAGTCTCCTAATCTAATCCAACTAGTTCCATGAATTAACATGTACTTTCTGAGTACTTTTATAATGTTTACGCAACATAAATTGCTACTTTGCAACATCCCTAAAAGAGAACTGCTATTGGATAAGGGGGTCACCATGAGAAAAGCAGTAAATTTGTGTATCATATTCTCAGTAAAGGTTGTCCATCCTCAGTTGAGCAATTATTTCGAATTCTGAATCCATGGAAAAACCACAACAGCGATAGCTGTACTTTACACTTGCAGCGAGTCTAAGAGGGCAAGCCTTAGAAAGGCATCAATCAAAATTGAGGCTCCCAAACATTCTCTCAAAGCAGTCACAGAGAGAAAAAAAGAACTACTGAAGGAAGAATTGAATGCATGAGAAAACACTCATTTTTCTATCAAGCTGAAACTAATTCACCATACCCCTCTCTTTGAACATGTCAAACATGGCAGAACCAATCTTAGCTGGAGATTCAACCACCATCACACCAGCTTCTCTTAGAGTCTTGATTTTGTCCTGGGCTGTACCCTTCCCCCCAGATACAATAGCTGCATATAGACAATGATAGTCCATATTTTGTTCCATGATTCAAAAGGAAGAAAAGGAAACCTAACATTTAGTGCTTGAAACACTTAAATGCAGATCCCCTTTTGCAAATGCTCAGAAAGCTACACAATTTCTGGAACTACAGATCTAAAATAACATGCACTTCTGGAATATGGGATATGATGCGCAGCTTAAAATAAAATTATAAAGTGTGATCACAAGGTAATACCTCCGGCATGACCCATACGACGACCAGGTGGAGCCGTAAGTCCAGCAATGAATGCAACAACAGGCTTGTCAGTTCCACTTTCCTGTCCAAGTTGCAAAGACCATATATAAAGGGGCTCTTTGAAAATAAAGGAACTGCATGCTAACCTTGAGAACTTTTAAACCATGGCAATTTCATTCAACACATAAAACAAATATTCTTTTACAAAAATGTTGATATTCTACAATGTAGGGCTTACATTATTAATGTAGCCGTGCAATTAGAGAAATAAATTATTAAATTGAACAGATAACTTTTTGAAACTTCGTTAACTTCTTTTTATTGAGCTTAAAGCTTAACTTGCTGAGTTCCTTCCACTGATTTTCTTATGAAAATTAGTGCCCAGAATTATCATTTAACCGTGAATTGTATACCTTAATTAAAGCCGCAGCGTCCTCCTCTGCAGTGCCTCCTATCTCACCAATGAGAATGATACCTACAATCCAATTCTTAACCAGATTAAAGCTCCGCCTGTCCCTGCTTTAGGCTCAAACTATCCTTTATGTACAATCAAGGACTTTCAATTAAATACCCTGAAGGGGAATAAAGCACAAAATGGAAGAAAATCAAGAAAGAAGTCAATTTAACATTGGAGAGATTGAAGTCAATAGCATCCATTCCACAGTTTAGGCAATTTTTTTAAAAAAATATCTACTCTTTTGACCTGCATCACTTTTTTCATTGTCACATTTGCATGTGGATCTACCGGAAACAGTTTCTCTACTCTGTGGGGGTAAGGCTGTGTACTATCAGATCTCTCCAGATCCCACATTGGTATGGGATTCGGACTGGGTGTAATGATGATCATTGTGGCTACAAAATTCTTTGGTTCATGTAATGAGCATAAAGTCTAGTGACAAACTACAAGAAACACAAAACAAGAAAATGCATTCTATAATCACAAAACTATGGAAATGCATTCAATAATTGCAAATGCACAAAAACCCGATAAATAGTCTTAATATGAACATAATGAACACTTATACAAGGCACTGGTAGCTGTAACAGAATCTTAAATGCAGATTTGCAATATTTCACAAACGCGCCGAGGCTTTTGTAGATACTAAAGGAATTGTGATAACAATATCATTGAAATAAACATAGATAAGCATTCAATGTATATTTATGAATATAGCACATAGCACATAGTGGAGACCCCATGCGAAACTATGGCTTTTGCAACATTGATCATAAAACTTCAGAACACCCCTAGCTTACCTTCTGTCTGGGGATCTGCAAGAAACTTGGTGATGCAATCAACGAAGTTTGTACCATTGAATGGATCACCACCAATACCTACACAGGTAGATTGCCCTAGACCAACTACAGTTGTTTGGAAAACCTAAAAAAATTAAAATGAATATTTTAAATAACTGCAGATTTTCAACATCAACATAGAGACAGTTAATAAAGCTTAAATGTTCAAAAAAATTTGCAGGAAGATGAGGTCAAACAGTAGCTCCCTGAATCTCTCTGATTCAGGAAAAAATTAGGGGGAGGGCGAGGCTTGGTTAGCCGGTCAACGGGACAAAGATGCTACTAAATTATAAATTTTTACTTCAGAGCTCTCAAGCAGACTAAAAATATACCTACATATAAGAGAATATAGCTAGTAATCCATAACTTTTTTTGGCATAAAATTCAAAGAAACTTAGTCAGTAATGCAATGATGTGGAAAACAGGAGTACGTACAAGATCGCACCAACAAAAACCAATTTATTAGCATCAGCATGCCTAAAACTACATTAATAATTGCAAACTAGTAATATTGACATAAAATGAGATTGATAGCCAAAGAAGAGAGTAATGCAAAAACTCATGCAGGGATGAAGCAACTATTTAGATGTAAAAAGGTACATAAGAAAAGTTTTCATTGACAAAGGGAACTCAAAATTGGAAGTAACATAGGCAACAGAATGAAATTTATGAACTCACAGCCTCATAAGTCAACGTGCCAGAACGAGAAACAATTCCCACACGTCCTGGTTTGTGTATATACCCAGGCATAATTCCAATCTTGCATTCCCCTGGTTTGATAATACCAGGACAATTAGGACCAATAAGTCGGGTTTTTGATTGTTTGTTAAGAGCAGCTTTCACACGAACCTGAAACATCCATTTATTGAACTTTCAATGGGACTCTTTATGTATCAAAAGAACAACTCTAGCTAGAGCAGTTGTGTAGTGTCAACACATTTCCAAATGCACAAAATATGCAAACTTGACAAGCAAACTATTCCCAGATGTAAGGAAGTTAGAAAGATCATGACAGAAACAACCATTACAATTGAAACCTGGGATTGAAATGCACCATTTTTTCCAAAACTGGATAAGAAAAAGTTTACATACGTGAGCAGTTTTACAAAGTCCAGTATAAATCACAAGACTTTCCTTTCCCTCACTGACTTCAAATTAGAAAAGCCAATGGCATATAACTGAAATATGCATTGATTCCTCTGCAAATAAAAACAGAAAAAAAAGAAAGCAAGAAAGGAGAAATTAAAGGTTTTAATAGAATCAAAAAATGTAAATAAATTGGCAAAAGAAAAAGGGAAACCCAACCCCCAAAAGAACATGATGAACTATTTATGTTTCTTTCTAAGTGACTAATGAATTAATAATATCATTACCATGTCATGCTGAGGAATTCCTTCTGTAATGCACACCACCAGATCCAATTCAGCTTCAACTGCCTCCATAATAGCTCTAGCAGCAAAAGGAGGAGGAACATAGATCACTGATGCATTAACTTTTGTTTCAGTTTTGGCTTCTGCCACTGTATTGAAAACAGGAAGTCCAAGGTGCTCTGTGCCACCCTTCTTAGGCGTCACTCCACCAACCTATAAGATGAAACAGAATATGTATGGAAATGTTAGAGCTGAAACATCGTTAAGAAAGAGTGTGAAGAAAAATGGATAGAGAAGAAGAGTACAGCTGCAGGTTGGAAGAAGAGGGCAACAAAACAATTTGTAAGTAGTCTTCAACCCAGTACAAACAACACAAATCAGCAAACACGTTTTTGTTTACACATCTGCGAAACTGGAAGGTAAAATATCCCCTCTTTTACTATATTGGGATCATCTACTGTTGGTTACAAATGGAGACAGGTTAAGGGACTTTATTCCATGCCCCAACAAACAAGCTGGGCGCTAATAATAATTGAAAAACTACCAAAAGAGTTATCAACTGAGATAATAGAGCACTGTTGAAAATCTACTCTAAGATTTCCTCCACAGTCAGAATCAACTAGTAAATTCAGCAGGAAAACAGCTCAAACCAGAATTCAATATGTTTTTATTTATGAGATCACCATACAATTACTCAGAACAGGAATATTACAAAAGACCATGAAAGAAGCAGCTAAATTCAACGCTGAACACAAGATTACAAGTAAGGATAAAAGATACCATCTTGGTGCCATATTCAATGGCTTGCTCGGTGTGGAATGTGCCGTTCTTTCCAGTAATACCTTGGCAAATGACACGCGTGTTTTTGTCAACGAAAACCGCCGGCGGTGGCGGAGTTCCGGCGAACGACCGGGATTTTAAAAGAGAAGAAGAAGACGAAGAGGGAGTGGGAGGCGATATTTGGGGTTGGTGAAAGCGAATCTTGGAAGATATAGAAGCTGTAAGTCTACTGGCTTGTCTCGCCATTTTTCGGTATCTCTCTCACACTCCCACAAAAGATCTGAAAGACCACCACGAGTATAATTAGGATTTAGGAACATGAGAGACAAAGCTTGGAGAGCATAAATACTCCCCAACGTAAAGAATGAGCCAAACGACGACGCTAAGAGACAATTAAAAGCAAATGAAAATGGACAACAATGTTCCAGTTGTTTTTTAATATTTTTAACAAACCAACCATTATTAATAGTAATGATAATCATTCTTTTTTTTAACCAATCATTATAATTATAATGATTATATTCATTATCATTCCTATTATCATTCTCCCGTGTGAACCAACCTCCCCCTCAATTCTTTGCTAATCAGGGCTAGAAAAATAGAGATATTCTAGAAGCAATTCGATACTACTGCAATTGTTCGATCCGTTGACATTTTGTAAAAAGGGTCATTCCCCCGTCTGCGAATCTATTAGCAATTAGATTACCTATAAATAAACTTGTTTATCAAAATACGCACTTACTTTATTGATCACTTCTCACTACATAACTTGTTGGAGTAGGGAATTTTACAAAAATTTTGCACACTACACAACGTCTCTTTTTCACTTTTCTTCTTGATTTTTGCACGATACAAAGTAATGGCCAAATGGCCATATATATACAGAGTTCTGCAAGGTGAAGTTGTCCACGGACTATATGGATAGCTTTTAATGAAGCTGTGTACCTCCATCGACTATCAATTATATGGACAGTTTTAATGAAGCTTTCCAAAGGTGGTAAAAGCCAACTTGACTTGTTTATTTTGACCAGTCAACTACAAAGCTAACTTTAACTTTCTAACATCCTTCCTTAAACTTGGTTTGGACATTCCAAGCATCTTTTTTTTGCTTCAAGAATAATTTAGCCTTCAATGGTTTTATAAAATATAGTACTTAACCACGATCTCTTTATCTCTGATGAAATCTTGAATATAATGATGTCTGATATCAATGTCTTTGTTGCGATCGTGAAAAATTGAATTCTTCGTTAAAGCAATTGTTGATTTATTATCACAAAATATCTTTATAAGAGCATCTTGTTGATGTTGTAGCTCGCTTAACATCTTCTGCAACCAAACTGCTTGAGTAGCATAACTTGTAGTTGCTATATATTCTACCGCCACTGTTGAAAGGGCAATTACTTACTGTTTCTTAGAAGACCAAGAAAATACACCTGAGCTAAGATAAAAAGCGTAACCCGAAGTGCTTTTGTGAGTTTTAGTGTCACCTCCCCAATCACTATTTGTGTATCCAACTAGCTCTATCTTGATAGAATAGAAATAATATATGCCTTCATCAATTGTTTCTTTAATGTATCTCAAAATTCTCTTTGTAGCTTGCCAATGAGGTTGCCTTAGAGAATCTATGAACCTGCTTATAAGCCCAACCCGAAAAACAAGGTCAGGTCTTATTACTGTTAAGTATATCAGGCTTCCAACCAATTTTCTAAAATTAGTTGAATCGCCAAGGTCACCATCACTTTCTTTTTCAAGCTTCAATCTTTTTTCTACTAGTGTCAATATCGGTATGTAGGCTTCCATCTTGAACTTCTTTGAAACATTTGCTGCATATTTTTTTGTGAAATAAAAATTCCTTTATTTGTTTGATTCACTTCTATGCCCAGAAAATAGGACATTAAGCCCATATCTATCAACTCAAACTGTGTAGTTATGTTTTCTCTGAATTCAGCTACCAATTTGGAGTTGTTACTAGTGAAGTGATTAAGTTATCCACGTATAAACAAATAATAACGATCTCAACATTTTTATTGGTCTTTACATATAATGCATGTTTGTACGGGTAACTGTGAAATCCTTTGTCAATGAAGTGTGTGTCAATACATGAATATCATGCTCTAGGAACCTACTTCAATCCATATAAAGCTTTCTTCAACTTATAGACCTTGTCTTCTCGTCCTTCTTGTAGATAATCTGATGGTTTCTTTATGTAAACTTCTTCTTCAAGTACACCATTCAAGAAGGCAGACTTGACATCTATTGAAATATTTTCCATTGCTTTTAGGCAAACAAGAGAAAGAATCATGCGTACCATATCCAATTTAGCAACTGGAGCAAATACTTCAAAGCAATCAATTTCTAGTTTTTGTTTATACCCTTTTGTCACTAATCGTGCCTTGAAACGTTCTATCTCTCCATTTGGCTTGAACTTTGTCTTATACATCCATTTAACACCAATAGGATTTTTTCCATTTAGAAGTGTAGTTAAATCCCATGTATTATGCTTTTCAATTTCTTGAATCTCTTCATTTATGGCTTTAATCCAGTAATCATCTTTGGCTACTTCTTCATATATCACAGAATTACAATCAACAAATAAGGTATAGTAATTAACATCTTCCTCCCTATCAATAAGATCATCATCTCTACCAACTTCAAAATCTTATAAGTGGGCAGGCAAACATTGCTCTCGTTGTGGATATGTATGAGATGGTGTATCAAATGTTGTTTCACCTTACAATGCTTGCTGGTGGCTTATCAACTTTATTATCTTGTTGTACTTCTTCATTTATAATTACTGGTATAAGTGGAAACTCTTTTTCTTTTTCTAACCAATCTAGCACTCCATCTTCATCAAAGATAACACCTTGACTGATGATTATCTTTTGGCTTTTTGGGCTGTATAACTTGTAGCCTTTAGTTTCTTCACTATTACTAAAAAAAATGCATTTTTCTATCTTGTCATCCAAATTCTTTTTTAGTTCATTTGGAACATATGCATAGGCAATGCAATCAAAGACTTTCAAGTGACTAAGATTAGGCTTTTGCCCACTCCAAGCTTCTTATAGAGTTTTATCACGTACACTTTTGATAGGACATCTATTCAAGATGTAAACTGTACAAGCCACTACTTCAACCCAAAAGCTTTTAAGTAATTTCTTACAATGTAGCATGCTTTTTACCATATCCATAATAGTCCTATTCTTTCTTTTTGCCACTCCATTTTGTTGAGGGTTTTATCTTGCAGTTAATTGGTGCTTAACACCATACTTCCTCAAGAAATCATTATAGACAATATACTATGTTCCCCTATCAGTTCTCAAGATTTTCAGAGTAAAAGCACTTCATCTTTCAACATATGCCATAAAACTCTTAAGCATATCACAAGCATCAAATTTATTTTTAAGGAAATAAACTCATGTCTTTCTATTAAAGTCATCAATGAAAGTAATAAAGTATTTGTTACCTCCGTTGGATGGGACATCCATATAGCATAAATCAGAGTGGACCAACTTAAGTGGTTTTGTAGCTCTCTATGCAAGTCCTTTAGGAAAAGGATCATAATGCTTTTTTCCTACCACACAATTTTCATATAGTTGCTCAGGAACTTGGATAACAAGCAAGCCTGTAACCCCTTTTTTATTTGTAAGGAATTTGATGCTTTCGAAGTTGAAATGCCTAAGTTGTATATATGGGAGCCAATTATCATCAACAATTGCGGTATTACAGCATAAAGCAACATCATACTTTATATTCATCGAAAATAGTTGGTTTTTTGACATGTTTATCTTTGCTATCATGCCCATCCCCATATCATTTATGGTGCAACCTCTCATGTTAAAGTGCAAATAATAGCCTTTCACAGCTAGTTGTCCCACACTCAAGATATTTTGGCATATATCAGTTTCATAAAATACATCAGATATATAATTTAATGATTTGTTATTCAATCTGATGGCAATCTTTCCTTTTCCCACAACTTCAAGTTTTATATTATCACCAAGGTTAACAATAGTTTGGAAGCTTTCATCTAAGTTAGAAAATAATTCTTTGACTATAGTGACCATACTTATTACAGTTATGGCACTGAATATGAAATTTGCACTTAGACTAAAAACGTCCGAATTTCTTGCATTTATAATAATGAATATTAGAATTATTTTGAAAGAGTCGTTACCTCTTGTGTCTTGGCTTGAGTTAGTTCGAAAAATCCTTCCTCTTCCTTTGAAATTCTAACTTTTTTTTTTAAATTTTGATTCACCCTTCTTTGCACTGGTCGTTCATTTCTCATATTTGCTTAAGCTTTTAATGCTTGCTCAATTATGCCACTTGACCTTTCATTCCTCCGCATTTCATATGACTCTAAAAATGTTTACAAATCATTCAACGTCATTGTGTTAGGATCTTTTGACTCTTCAATAGTTGCTACCACATAATCAAATCGAGTTGTGAATGTATGCATAATTTTCTCCATAAATGCTTTTTTTGTTATGATATCGCCATTGTTCTTCAAATCATTGACTAATTTATCCATTCGTGAAAAATAATCACGAATACTTTCATCCTTGCCTTATTCCATTAGCTCGAATTATTGCTTTAGGCCCTGAAATCTCATTCGTTTGATTGAATCAACACCTTCATATGTTTTGATAAAAATTTTCCAAGCTTCCTTTGTTGTTTTAGCATGGAAAATTTTCTCAAGAGCAGGCAACTCCATAGATTGACAGATTAAAAAAAAGCTCTCTCATTTAGTAAACGATCTTTCTCTACTTATTGTTGATCTCCTTTCCCTTTCTCTTCTTTTGTTAGCTCAACAAACCTTTCTCTACTATTTCTCTATAACCATTGGTCTTTAAACATAGCTCCATCAAGTGTTTCCATATATAAAAATTTGATCTACCATCAAACTTGAAGATAACTATTTGTACTTGCGGAACCTAATTTGCAACCGAACTTCAACTTGTTGCCATCTTGATACAAGTTAGCTCTGATACCAGATGGTGGTGATTAGATTGCCTAGAAATAAAATTGTTTATCAAAATATGCACTCACTTTATTTATCACCTCCCACTACACAACTCATTGGAGTTGAGAATTTTACAAAGATTTCACACACTACACAACCTCTCTTTTTCACCTTTTCTTCTTAATTTTTGTACAATACAAAGTAATGGTCATATATATATAGAGTTCTACAAGGATAGCTTATGTGGATAGCTTTAATGAAGCTGTACACCTCCACTAACTATCAACTATATGGATAGCTTCAATAATTCTATCCAAAGGTAGTAAAAACCAATTTTGCTTATTTATTTTGACCAGTCAACTATAATGCCAAGTTTAACTTTCTAACATAATCGAGGCTTCAATTCTTTTCCAATTAGGGTTTGGAAAGCAGAGATATTCTAAAGATGGTTATCTTCTTAGCTTGTAACTAACAAGCCAATGGTGAGAAATTTCAATCTGGGTGTCTCTTTTTACTCAAGCTTCCTTTAAGCGTTGTTCCATATTTGCTAGGTCAAGTAGCTTGAGGATCTCACGAAATTTCTACATATAGGACCTAGCTTAGTCTAGGTAGAAGCTAAAGCTTAAATCTTCTTCTTTTATAAGCATTTTCTATTTGCCAACATCAAAGTTATTCCTTTAACTTCTGTAAAATTGTTTGTATCACTGCATCCTTCGAATGTTTCTTGTTTTGGAACTTCCACTAGTTCCTCTATATCCATTTTGATATGATTTAAACTGTGTATAATGGGATTCTGACCTTTGAGATTAAATAGTTGTTATCAAATTGTAAGAATTCCTATAGTTTAACAAGAAGATGAATAGAGAGAGAAAAGAGCATAAGAGAAAATAGTTAATTGCGTTCTTCTATAAGTGGAATAGGAAATTTACCTTTAATGGTGTAGTGACTAAGAGCCCTATAATCATCACATAACCTTCATAAGTTGTCTTTTTTTAACTAATATCACTGGTGATGAAAAAGGGGTGACACTTTCTTGAATGATCCCTTGTTTTTAACATATCCTACACCAATTCTTTAATGGCCCTTTTTGGTACTCCCACTTATCGATATGGTCTCTTATTCACAGCCTCAAACCCTTCTTTTAGTAATATGTGATGATCATGCTTCCTCTTTGGTGGCAATTCTATTGGTTCTTCAAAGAGATCTACATATTGTTGTAAAAATTCATATTGTAATTTTGAGTCCTCTGATATTTCCAGCTTACCTGCACTCATCTCAACCATGTTCAGTATTGCTTAATTAATTGAATGCCCCATTTGTTCGATTCTTCTTAACTCAACAATTAAAATTGACATACAATAATCACATCTATTTTTTTTTATTTGCTTGCTCATTTATCATCCATCTACTTTTGTCTTTTGAACTAGCACATAATGTCACTTGTTTACCCCTCCAATTAAACAACATAGTGCCTTATTTGAAATTGAATGCTACATCATTTAAAGTGTCCAACCATTGTACCTCCAATATTGTGTATGTTAGGACCCGTTTCTGGAACCCAACCTCGGAATCATAAATCGAAAAACAAAGTGGGCGAAAACGAAAGAAATCAAAAGGGGAATCAAATAAA
>JANIPM010000003.1:26738053-26751463 GCA_027478405.1 Erythroxylum cassinoides
TCTATTCTGTCTAGTCCCGTCTTTGCATGCTACAGACGCTAACCAAACGCAGCGAAAGGCATGAGTGTTAGGCTCCATGCAAGTCGGTCGACAGCTTAAGATAGAAGACAGAAGAAATTCTTTAAGCGGTCTTAAAGCAAGATGTCTTTTTTTTTTTTGAATACAAGGGAAAGATACAATTAATCTAAATCGCGCAAAATGTGATGGTACTCAATGCCCTACCTATCCCGTCTGATGAGATCCAGGGTAGTCAATGGGGGCTTACGAAATATATGGATGCCTGGGCAATTCCTAGCTGCTTTTGCTGTTAGTTGATCTGCACACTGATTTCTCTTCCGATGTATGTGTTGGATACGCACCTCCCAATCATGTTGGAGTAATTCATGTATACCTACCAATAACAAACGATTACGATCAGTCTCGAAAATGGGAGAAGAAATCAAGTTAATGACCTCAAGGGCGTCGGCTTCTAAGATGACCTGACGATATCCACGATTCCAAGCGAGATTGAGTCTCGAGTGGATGCCCCAAAGTTCGGCTATAATAGATGAGCCGCTATCAATGTGCTGAAGAAATCCGCCGCACCACTACCCACGACTATCCCGAATAAGACCCCCAGCGGTAACTAAGTTCGATCCCAGAGTGAAAGAGTCATCCGTGTTGAGTTTGACCCAGTTCTCTGGTGGGAAGGCCCAGCCTACTCGGCTGCCCAACGGGAGGCCCAAATTCGGACTTACACATCTTTTTACTTCTCTTGCTTGTACTATCCACTCAACGTAAGCCATAACAGCTTTCGTACCATCTATCGGCCAAACAAAATCCTCAATGAAAAGACTTTTGTTCTGCCATAACCAAAGCATCCAACAGGCAACCCCAAATATCATTGCCTAATCCCTCTGCAGCTCTTGGGAGTGCTTGAGAAGATTAGTTCTCACCCAAGGATCCTCCGCTTGCTAGAAAAAATCGAAATCGATCATCTCCGAGGGAAATTTTCTTCAAAAAGCATGCACTCGCGGACAATCCCTAAGGACATGTAAAGTGGACTCCTCCTGGCTGCAAGAATGGCAACTGCTATCGAATGCAATGTTTCGCTACACCCTTTGTTAGTTCGTGAGGAGTTTTTTCTATGTCACGAGCCAAAGGAACTCCCGGATCCGTTGAGGGCTCGGCCATTTCTAGATTAATTTCCAGGGGCAGGTAGAGTTATACGAGGTGCTCCCTTCAATAAACTCGTAAGCAGACACGGTCGTGAAACGTCCATATCCAGTATGTCTCCATCGGACGATATCTTCTGCAGCAAGATCAGGATTGAGGTTCATTGCCACGATATCCATGCAAAGTGAGGCTGGGAGGTACTGTTGGAAGGAGTGCCACTTCTAGCTACTATCCCTATTTCTCAAATCCGCTACTTTAGCATACAGGTCGCCCTCTAGAATGGGAGCAGTCGCCACAGAGATTAAGGATCCCCGATCTTGCACCCAATTATCCAGCCAGAAACATATATGGCTCCTATTACCCAGAGTAGTGATTCCTTGGTGAACATACTGCCAAATAGTCGCAATTCCTTTCCAGAAAACTAAAACCCCGACTCGATCAATCATGGGAGGGATATGGTTAGTTTCTAAACATTATTTAGTCCGTAGGACTCGGGCCCATAAGGTCGTAGGATGCTTGATTAGAGCCTAACCCATTTTGGTTAACAAGGCATCGTTGGTCGGACGAATGCACTTGATACCCAGTCCCCCAGAAGCCTTAGGTTGACAAACAGTCTCCCAATTAACAAAGGGCATTTTCCTCTGGTCACCTGTAGATCCCCAAAGAAATTGCCTTATAATTTTTTTCAGGTCATCACAAACTCGTCGTGGAAGGCACACAGTTTGCTGGTAGGTGGTCGGCCTAGTGTGCTCATGAAGCAAGAGAACGCCTAGGTATTTTCCTAGGTTATTATTGGGCTGGATATGGAGAGTTTGACTGATCTGATGCACAGTTTCCGTCCTAACGTTCTTGGAGAAGAAAATCTTAATTTTGTCAGTGTTGACCTTTTGATCGGATGCCTTACAGAACTCCTCCAACGTCTAAACGATCACTTGAGCTTGGGAATCCGTAGCCTCGAAAAACAGAAGGAGGTCATCCGCAAAGAACAAGTGGGACAGAAGGCGCCTTGTAGGGCTCAATTGAATCAGTTTCCATCTTCCATGCCCCACTTCATAGCATATAATATGACCTAGACATTTCATGCACAGGACAAACATATATGGTGATAAAGGGTCGCCTTGTCGTATTCCGTGGGAGGGGATAATGGTATCTGAGAGCGAACCCTGCCAAACTACCTGAGAAATCACCGTCGTAACACATTGCATTATGACCCCAGTAAGTGACTCCGGAAGCCCAATATCTTCAAGGGTGTTATGGATAAATTCCCATCGAAGGCGATCGTAAGCTTTTTCTAGGTCCACTTCGATTGCCAAAAAACCCTTCTGTCTTGTCTTCCGTCGCATAGAATGTATAACCTCCTGAGCAATAATGATGTTATCAATGATTTGTCGGCCCGAAATAAAACTACATTGATTTTTCCTCACCAGACGTCTTAGGTGGGGTTTAAGCCTATTCACAAGGACTTTAGAGAGAATTTTGTAGAGGACATTGCAGAGGCTTATCGGGCGAAATTGATCAATATGCATAGGGGAAGGACTTTTGGGGATGAGGACAGGGAGAGTTTGGTTTAAGGCCTTGTCCCAACGTTCCTGTCCAACTAGCGACTTTATGTATTTTGTCACTTTTGGACCGACCCTCTCCCATTGCTTCTGAAATAATAGAGCACTGAACCCATCCACCCCCGGAGCTTTATTTAGATGCATATCAAAAACCGCCCATTTGATCTCATTGTCCTGTAAGGGAGGGGCTAAATCCCACATGGTGCGTTCAGGAAGTGACGGGAAGGATCCTGAAGTCCGGATCAAGGTTGTAGGGGCTTCCTTGCTCATAAACAGAGTGGCCAAGTAGTCGTGGGCTAGCTGACGCAGTTGCCCAAGGGCGGAAACTATAGTCCCCTGAGAGTCCTTGAGACTTTCAATTTTCATTTTCTTATGCTTAGCCATAGTGAGGGTATGGTAATATTTAGTGTTCCGATCCCCCTTCAAAATCCATTCGCAACGAGCTTGCTGATGCCAAAAGAGCTCTTCCTTACTCAAAACTTGGATTAGATCCCCACATAACTGATCCTCCAAGGCTGTTAAGAAAGCAAGATTGTCATCATTAATAGCTCTTTGGATGCCCTGAAGTCTGGCAAGCAGCCTTCTCTTGGATAGAAAATATTGCCAAACTCTGAATGATTCCATTGAGTGAGGCATTGAGCAAATTTAGCTATTGACTGACTCATCATCGCTTCTTCCGGAAGCCAATGTTCAGCTACTAGCTCGTCAAAGCCCGAATGAGCAAGCTAGGCATTCTGAAACCGAAATCCTAGTAGACTTGAAGGTCTACAAGTCGAATGAAGAAAATTGATCCACATGGGCCGATGGTCATAACCGAGGCATGACAGATGGGGATTGATCGCTTGAGGGAAGGAATGCATCCAATAGGATGATGCAAACAACCGATTCAGACGAGCTTGCACCAGGCTGCGTCGCCACGTAAACCTTGAGCCAGTATATCCCAGATCATGTAGGCTACAAGCATGTACCCAGTCCTGGAAATTTTTGTTCACTACCCTTGTGGTGGGGGCTCCCCCTCGCTTGTCTGCTAATTCCAGTTTGGCATTAAAATCCCCACCTACCAGCCAAGGTCTATTATGAAAACGACCTATCCACTCCAGAGTTGGCCAAAGGTGATTTTGAGAGGTAGGCTGAAGGCTAGCATAAACTGCGGTAAAATCAAACGAGTAATCCTCATAATTTACCATGGTATGGATAAATTGCCGGTGAGCTAAAACGATGGATAGGTGAAATTTTCCTTTCCAGAGTAACCAAATCCCACCTGCAAAACCTATAGCTTCTACCAGGAAAGAAAAATTGAAGCCTAAAGTCCTAATCACATCTTGCGCCTAGTTCCCACTAATTCTGGTTTCTAGTAAGACTAGAAGACCGATATTATAGTGGCCAATGTAATTCTATAGAATGGACTAGAATCTAGTCTCCCTACTCCTTGACAATTCCAAATTAAAATCGACGTAAAAATGAGGTTTAACTAGATTCGGTACCTCCCATGGGAACGTCCTGACTGTCAGTCCGCATTTGCTACAGAACGAACTCTTCTTGATTCCCATCTGGGGGTAGGACTTCAGGAAGATCGGTCGTTCCTTCTACATAAGGGGATAGTGGGCGGTGGGTCGGTAGTCTCCCCTAATTGAGGAAGAGCCTCTGTAGTCTCAATCCTGTCCATTTGTTGTATTGTCGCTTCCGCCTCCACCTTCCGATCCCCTAGTACCTGTTAATCACAGATCTTTTCCGTATGTGAGGGGATAACAATAGCGATGTTCTTTACCGCAGAGGTAGGTTGAATTTGGATTTGGGTTTGGGTTTCGGGGCTTTCGGTCGGGATAGTTCTTCCACGAGAACTTTCACCCTGTTGAATAAGCTTAGGACTTCCTCTTGGACCTTTGGGCCCTTTCTTGGCAGAAGGGCTAGGTCATTGGGCCTGAAAATGTGGCCCTCAGGAAAAGACATAGTGGGCCCAATAATGGCCTTAAGGGGAAGACGTGGGCCGGTTTCAGTTAATGTGGTTATGGGGGTTGCCTCAGCAAATAATTTCCCCCTATCCTCCATCAGTCCATTCTCGAGCAGTACAGTAAATTTTGAGTTGGCCCTTGGGCGGGATTCGATTCTTTCCCCCATGAGTGGCTGACGTGATTTGGATGGCAGAGGAGCTTGCTATAACCGTTGTGGAGGGGGACATTGCTTCCTCTACACATACATCCATGGGCCATAGCTGGAGTTGGCCGGAGACTGGATAATAGTGTTAATGTTTCCCAGATTTTCTCCTTCAGGCACGGAAGCTAACGATGCCTCCTGCGCTATTGTATTCTTCTCCGCCGATGTGTGGCCTGCGCTCTGGACAGGTGTAGGGAAAGGAGCTTGGGGACGGCTCGGACAACCGGTTGTCGAGTGGCCAACCTTCCTACACGAGTAACAGAGTTGCGGGAGGCCCTCATACATAATGGTGATTAACTCTCCATCCATCTCCACCGTGGTTTTCAAGGGTTGGGAAAGGTCTATATCCACGGCTATTCTGGCATACCGACCTCGCTGCGCTTAATGAGTAACCTTGTCGATCTTAACTGTCTGACTTACGAGATTGCCTAATGCCGTGAGGATACCAGGATGATATCGAGCTATCGGCAGGTCCGGGAGGCGGATCCAAGTGACAACTCGCGTGATCCTCCCCTGCTTCGGACGAAAGGAAGGTGTCCAGCATTGCCAGATAAGCCAAGGGCCATCGGTTAAGGCATGAAAGTAGTCATCTTCTTCCAAGAAACGTACCAGGTAAAACTCATGCTCTAAATCAACAATTTTGATGGGTCCACGAGGTTGCCACAGCGTCCTCAGGCGGTTACTCAATGCTTGGTACCCTATCTTCCAACCCAATAGCTACACCACCACCGCTTTCGATCACTAATGGTCGAGTTTTGCCTTAAATGTCTGAGAAAGTTTGATGTCGTTGACCTGTTCACCTGTGAGGTGCACTATATCTCCCTCTTCGATCGCAATGGTGTTAAAAGAATATTAATTAATATTAATACATATATACATGCGTGTAATAAAAGTATAAAATTGTTTAAATATTAAATAAAATTTAAAATTTAAAATTTAAAATTTAATTAAAATATATTGTTATTATTTATAAAAAAGGTTTAATTGAATAAATAGGTTGTTAAAAGAATATTAATTAATTTATTTTAGTTTATACAAACTTATTAATTAATAAAATTGATCGATTTTTAATAATAAGAATTATTAAAGTAAATCAAATCGAAAAGTTAAAAGTCGAACAAAAAAATTAGATAATTCAAATTTTTATAATTTAATCAGTCTATACTAAAACTGATATTTTTAATCTTTTGTGATTTAAAATAATTAAAAAATATTTTATGTAATAAAAATATTTCTAATTTTATGTTAGATTATTCTAACATAAACTATTACATTTCAACATGTAATAAAAATATGATTGTTCTGATTTTTTTAATAATAAATTCGTTAAAATTATCCTCTCTTATTTCATATAAATCATCTAGGTTGTAAATGTTTTGATTTATTTTTTTAATGACTGGACATTATCATATATGTACTTAAACTGGCATTAACTCGATCTATTGACACTTCTCACTCCTTTTGGAGATCCACGCCGGAAAACAATTTAAGAAGAGCATATGCAATTGAAAGGTGTACAGTTTTCTGTTAAAACAACGAAACGGTTAAGTGATAAATGACTACCGACTTATTTAGGGCCTACGCCTATCAATAATATAGAAAATGGAAAAAAAATTCAAGTTATAACTTAGGGCCGTTCGTTTTATTTATGTTTTTAATTTTTAACTTTTTTAAATTTTAGTAAAAAAATATGTCTGATTTGTGCTCTTAGTTTTGATCTCTTCTAGTTTTTGTTGTGTGTTTTCATAATCTAATCTACTATTAACTAAATATATATTATTTAATTATTTAATATCAATTATGAATAATTTAATCTAATATTATATTTAATTATTAAAATCAGTGACAAATACACATTATTAATATTTAAATTTTGTAATAATTAAATAATTATTTAAATATAATTAAATAAAAATATCTTCAATTATATAGATTTTAAATAAATTTTGATTGAATAATTGAAATAAATATTGATTTATACATAAAATTAAATCAATAATCTCGGAGGAGAATAAGTATCATAATTATTGAGCCGAAAGAAGAGTCAAGGCCAAGGAGTACCTAAGACTGGTCTTTAAGATCAGGACCCACGTTGTAGGAATATTGTAGGAATATGGTAGGTATTATTTCATAACCACTTAATACTTCATGATCGTGCAATGATTCAAATTGCTTTATACCTCTTATTCCCAGAAGACCAGAAGACATGTTAACTTTTAAATGGCTATTGATTTGATTTTATTCAGGTAATCCACAGGAAGAGGGAACTTTGGCATTAGTTTATTGATTTCTTTTGGTATAAGGATCATCATGTTTTTATTAATTTATTGGTTTGTTTTCTTAGTATCCATTTGGTTCAGCTTTTAGAGGATAAATAAATACTTTTTTATTGCAAAAACTCTTTTTAAGAAAAATAAGTGTTTGGCTGAAAAAAATATTTGTTTAATAAATATAATTTTTTTGGCAGCCAAAATACAACTTTGTAGAAAACTCAAATTTGAAACTCTTTGGAAAAACACTTTTTAGTCACTTTTGTTCTTATATTTTACTCATAATTTCTACAATACCTACAAACTCATTTTTACATTTATTTTGGGATTTATATAATATTATTTTATTTTTTTTATATGTTTTAATATTTAGTTTTGATATTAGTTTTAATTATATTATAATTCATATAAAAGATTTGGTTAGATATATTTTTATTTATGTTTCATATGGTTTAAAATTATATAATAATTAATATATTGTGCTTTACATATTGTTTAATATACTTTAAATAACATATATATGCAGGTGCTTCAGCTTGGTCACCGTACTTATTACCTCCTGTGCATCGTCGCCAACATTCTCTCTACTGTCAGATCCTTCGAAAATGGATTTGATGTATTCAATGGAATATTTCGGTGCCACGTGGTGGTGATTGCGGTTATTATCATTGTAGTCAAAGCTGAATGGGGCTTTATTATCAAGTTTTGGAAGGTTAGGCTACTGGAATTCTTGTTTCACTTTATTATCAAGTTTTGATGATTTGGTGTGGTGTGTGAGTCAATGGATCACAAATACTTATTATGCGTGCTGGGAACTTTACTGCCTCGAGCACGACATTCAGGTGACTGATTCCTTCTAGATCTGTGATCTTTGATAATTCATGTTTGTTTTCTTTTTCAATAAATTACCATGAGATTCTCTATATCTAATGTTTCTTCGAGTTATATCTATGAATTTGGTATTACATCTGGATTTTGCGCCATGTGAATTTGGCATTAGATCTGGATTTTGCGTCATTACCTATGTTTGGCTGGGGGAACTTAAACAAACAATTGTTGTTCTTCTTCTTTATTTCTTTGCCCTTCCCTCTTTTTCGATTTTTCAAAATCCCTTTGTTTACCAACGCCTTCTGTACATTGCCGGACTTGTTTGCTTAACGTGAATCTTTGAACTGGAATGGATTTAGACCAATTTTTTTACGTTTACCATCAGATTTCGATAGGTTTATGGTCCATTAATAGCTGTTCTAGTATAGACAATTGCAAAGTTGTACAAACGTTTCGCTTCTTGGGCACTTGAAGGTTATTTTTGTCTTATATGATATTGGACACTTGAAGGTTTATTTTTGTCTTGAAAAGGGGGTACTTGAGGGAGTGGGAGAAGGAGGATGTGAGGACTTACAGGTTTCTGGACACGTTGGAGAAGGTGTTCTATGAGAGCGACGTGGGGAGGGAGGTATTGGGGAAGGTGTGTGGAAGTGAGTATGTGCAGAGAATGACATTTTAGAGTTTTTTTGTGGATCTCTGTGATAGGCTTTGGTGAGCGGATCGAGTCTCAGGAGAAAACTTTGGAATATGATGAAGGAGCACCGGATTTGTGTCAATCTTCTTACCCCTTTCTCTTATGAAGTTTATGTCCTCTTCTTCAACAAGTTATGTAAACAGACGATTCTTATTTTAGGATTGAATAAGAGGTATATAAATGTTGCTTTCCTTCTTTCTTGGCGCTCTCACTCTCTCTTCCTTCTCCGTAGCCTTCTCTTTTTGGGTATTGTTTTTGATTAAACAATCTCTTCTGCTTTAGTGTTTTTTGGGATTTGTTGGATTTTCTAAAATTTCTGTACTTTATGGTTTTTTTTATTTTGGTTTTGATATTAGCTTCTTTAGTATTTAATGCTTTCTGGATTTGATTATATTGATCTCTTTGCATATGATATTGTTGGGTTTATGTCAATATTAATTTTTTATGCTTAATGATCTTATGGCTTTAGTGATTTTGTGTTTCTACATATTGAGTCACTTTATTGCTCTCTTGTTATCTAGGTATTGGTGCTTTTCTACAGTTCTTTGATACTTTATTACTCTCTTATCATCTGGGTATTGGTACTTTTCTACATATTAAGAGGTGATATATTTTGTTATATTTTAGTTTTAAAATATATTTTATTTTTAAAAGTCGAATTATATTTTATTTTTATTTGTATTTATTTATGTATTTATTGTATTTTATTTACATAATTATTGAGCATGTCAGTTTTACTTTTTTTTTACTATTTAACCTATATTACTATTTTATTGTCACATCTACACATAGGTCTATCGGAAACAGACTCTCTATTATGTAGGGGTAAGATTGCGTACTATCAAACCTCTCCAGATTTTGCTTTATTGTGAGACTTCGGATTGAGTGTAATAATGATAATAAAAATATAGTTAAAATTAAAAATATTTTTTATTTTTATATTGTCAAACAGTCTACTGTACGAAGCTTTTAAAAAAACTTTTTAAAAATGACAATCAAACAGTCAACTGACTTTTCAGAAAAGATCTTTTCAGAAAATATTTTAAAAAAAAATCTACTAACAAAAACTTTACTAATATAAGTAAAACCAAACCCAGGCTTAAAATGATTTATACAATTATACCAATACTTATCTTCCAATGATATTATGACAAGCTTTTGAAGACCAACTTTGAACTACGGCTACGGGGGTAACACTAAACATCATGGTATTGTCAAATGAGGCACCAAATATGCAAACTGGTCAGCGATGGGCATTACAGAGAAGCCATCGCCTTGTACTCCCAACTTCACTCCATCTCTGTTTCTCCTCGCAAATTCACCTTCCCTCCTCTTCTCAAAGCATGCGCAAAGCTCAAATCACCCCTCCAAGCCCAAATTCTTCACACCCACGTCATCAAAACTGGCTTCCAGTCTCATTTGTATGCTGCCACCGCTCTCTCAGATATGTACTTGAAACTCAATCTCTTGCACGATGCTCATAATATGCTCGATGAAATGCCCGAGAGAAACTTGATCTCATTTAACGCGGAAATTTCCGGGTTTTCGAAAAATGGGTGCTTTAGAGAGGCTTTCTCGGTGTTTAGAGAGGTTGGCTGTGGTGGGTTTAGGCCAAACTCTGTTAGTATAGCGAGTCTGTTGTCTGCTTGTGATAGCGTTGAGAGTTCTATGCAAGTCCATTGTTGGGCTGTAAAGTTGGGCGTGGATGTTGATTTGTACGTTGGTACATCGTTGGTTACCGTGTACTCTAACTGTGATGAGATGGTATTGGCTAGAAAAGTGTTTGAAGAGATGCCTACTAAAAGTGTGGTGAGCTATAACGCTTTTCTTTCAGGTCTTTTGCAGAATGGAGTGGCTGTTGCTGTATTGGACGTGTTCAACGGCATGAGGGAGGGGTCAAGTGAAAAACCCAACTTTGTTTCACTGGTTTCTGTGATTTCTGCTTCTGCTACTCTGCTATATCTTCAGTTTGGAAATCAAGTTCATGGTTATGCTATGAAAACAGGGGTTGGTTGTGATGTGTTAGTTGCGACTGCACTTGTAGATATGTATTCTAAGTGTGGTCGCTGGCAATTGGCGTACGGAGTGTTTAAGGAACTGAACGGTATGAGGACCTTGATAACTTGGAATGCAATGATAGCTGGGATGATGTTAAATGGTCAGAGTGACCCCGCTGTTGAGTTGTTCGAACTTTTGAAATCTGAAGGTCTGGAACCTGATTCGGCAACATGGAATTCAATGATAAATGGGTTTGTACATCTAGGGTTGTGGACTGAGGCGTTTGATTTCTTTAAGAAAATGCAATCTTATGTGAAAGTCCCCAACCTAAAGTCAGTTACAAGTCTATTACGAGCTTGTGCATGTTTATCCACCGTGCAACTTGGTAAAGAAATCCATGGGCATGCCGTTAGAACACATATTAGTGCAGATGAGTTCTTGTCAACTGCACTGATTGACATGTATATGAAATGTGGGTATTCTTCTTTAGCATGTAGAATTTTCGATCAGTTTGATATAAAGCCTCAAGACCCGGCATTCTGGAATGCGATGATCTGTGGGTATGGGAAAAATGGGGAGGATGAGTCTGCATTTAAAATTTTTGACCAGATGCTGGTACTAAAGATTAAACCAAATTCAGCAACTTTTACTAGTCTTCTTTCAGCGAGCAGTCACTCAGGTCAGGTCGAAAGGGGCCTGCAAATTTTTAAGATGATGAAAGAATATGGCTTGAATCCAAGTGCAGAGCATTTAGGTAACATTGTTGACCTTCTGGGCCGATCCGGTCTGCTGATTGAAGCAAGCAAACTGATCCAGGAGATGCCCGAGCCTCCCGCATCTGTATTTGCTTCATTGCTTGGTGCTTGTAGGCATTATTCCAATTCTGATCTAGGAGTAGATATGGCTATGAAGCTTTCAGATTTAAATCCTGAGGATCCAACCAGTTTTGTAATTCTGTCAAACATTTATGCTGGGCTCGGAAGGTGGGATGATGCGGAAAGAAGTAGACAGATGATGAGTGATAGAGAGTTGACAAAACTCCCAGCATATAGTTCAATTGGTGTGACGTAATAAGCGACTAGATCCATGATAATTGATAAAACAGCTCTAGTTCCTGTCTTTCCGATTATAACACAGTCGATATTTTGTTTGCAGAAGACCAAGAATTTATTACCACTTACTAGTCTACTTTTATACCTCAGTCCCAGAATTAACCTTATCCTGCAACGTTCTTTTCTTTCCGCTGTATTTAGAGTAGCTTGCAAAAATATTGGGTCTGGTAATAATATTTTGAATTTAGAGGCCTCCGATCACATGATTTTCAAAGTTTATTTACGCTAACTGAGACTAGAAAAGAGTTGAGGCTTAAGTTGGAAACATCTGACGTCCCTTGTCTCACATTGCTGTCTCCTTCAATTCGTAACGGCTTCGTTCATCCCTCCGCAACTGGGAGACGATCAATTTGGTTATCTCACATACGAATTTATTAATTCTTTAATCTCTCTAAATTTGCAAGAACTCTTTCATATTCAGCTAACTCATATTTTATTAAATTTTTTATCTTTTGTTAATAAAATAGATGGCGACTTTATATATAATAAGACTTCGACAAGAGTAATATCTTATTTAACGGGGAATAATGTATATCCTATTTTTATCGCACGATTGATTCCTCAATCTTAGAGAGTACAATTCACGACAGCTTTCTAACAGGTTCGATTGCATCTCTTCTGATCATATTTATCATTTTGAATTTATCATTTTCTATTTTATCTTAAACCCTCTAAAACGGGAGATTTCTTATTTTTACTGTTTAGGATAGAATGAGATGTAATATGAAACTCTCATCTTCTATTTCATTCCATCCTATTCTTTTATAACTCTCATCCCAAACAATGGAATAATATTATATTATATTCTATTTCATTAATAAACTCCCAACCAAACATAGACTAAAGCTCATTTTAAGCTTTGAAGTTTCATATAATTACTCGAGTTTGAGTTTTCTTTTAGCATCTCCTTGGCTTTAATCATTGCTTTAATTAAATAAATTAGTCCATATCACATTATGCAATAGCTATAAAAAATCTCAAATTTTATTGAATCTTGTAATTCTAATTCAAATTTTGAAAAATGATAATAAAATATTCTAAATTTTAAAAATTTCACAAAAATAGATCAACATAAATATTTTTTGTTAATGTTATTCACGTAACATGTCATATCACCCGTTATCTTTTTTATGTGAAATTTAATTTTTATGTCAACAAAATATAAACTATAAATTAAAAAATAAATTATGAAAAATACAATTTTCTCTTCTTCCTCTCCCCGATATTTGTTTCCACTGTAGCTTTACAAGACTTGAAATCTATTAAAGGATTCTGATCATTAATTTTTCTTAATTTGATTGAAGAATTCTTAAACCTCTAAGTTTGTTGACACCCAACAGGACAACAGTATAAGAAGTATTTTGTCGACAGGCCATATTTGTCTCCCTGCCACTCCAGCCACGCACACATGTTCATCAACCCAAACACCACCAGTGTTGGATCCACGGGTTCGGATTACGGGCAAGCCCCACCCATGCAACCCAGGCACCTAGGCATTGGCCTAGCGTACCCCATTATCTAGTATTGTCCTCTTAGGTCATGGGCACAATGTTCGACCCTGTTTCCGAGGCCCAACATTCGGAAATACACAAGCACACATAAGCATAGAGGACCCAAAACCGACAACCTACCGACCACAA
>JANIPM010000003.1:26751563-26765614 GCA_027478405.1 Erythroxylum cassinoides
ACATTTTCTCAAATTTTGACTAAATCAAAAGTCAACTCTCAATGGCCAAAAAGTCAAACTTTCTAACTTCTTCAAATGTTTACACTTTTTCTTTTTAATTCTAACTTTTTAACTCTATTTCAATCAACACATTCACCTTTGAATATGTCTTATTTTTACTTAAAAATCGGGGTCCAACAACCAGGCTGTACATAATCATAGAAGGAATATTTGTTAGTTAGTTCGTTAGATGAGAGAGAAGTTTTTTGTACCACACAGCAGGACATCTTGTATATATATATTACTGCTCAGTTAATAAAATCAGTAGTCTTCGTATTTGACACGAAGAATTGACATGGTATCAAAGCAGTGTTTCTGCTTTGTCTCTTAAACAAAAATACAAACACCTTACCTCCTTAAAACTTTACCATCGTAAAACATAACAATGGAAATGGGCGATACTACGCAAATCTCAATCGATGAAGATGCTTACCACATCTCAGCAGCAGACAACCCAGGAAACCCACTGGTGAACACACCTCTTGAAGGAACTAATTACCTATCATGGAGCCGTTCGATGATCATTTCGTTAAAGGCCAAGGGCAAACTTGGTTTCGTGAATGGAGAAATGCCACCACCCATCGAAGATGAAAAACTTATGAAAAAGTGGAAGAAGGCCGACAACATGGTTATAGCCTGGTTTATTAACTCATTATCAAAGGAGATCGCAAACTCTTTCTTAGTAGTGACAACGGCAAAGGATCTATGGGAAGAACTAAAAGGACGCTATGGCGAAAGCAGTGGACCTCACTTATACGAGATTACGCAAGACATCAGCAACCTGAGGCAAGGTAACAACACTGTGACAGTCTATTTTACAAAGCTAAAGGGACTGTGGAACGATCTAGATTCATTAATGCGAATGAACGTCTGTAGTTGTGAACACGTTGGAAAAAATGTAGAATTTCTTAACACTAACAGACTGATGCAGTTCCTACTAGGTCTCAGAGAAGAGTACGCCACTGCGGTAAGTTAGATCATGTTGATAGAACCCTTGCCACAGGTAAACAAAGCTTATTCTATGATACTGACGATAGAAAAACAAAAAAATGTAAACTTTGAAAGTGTGAATCAGATGGGTGTCGCTCTTATGGCAAATACAAGTGCCTATAAGAAACAAGGAAACAAGGAGTTCGGGGGAAGAAGGTTTAGTAACAGGAGAGAAGACAAATTTTGCGAACATTGCATGGAGAAGGGACACACAAAGGACACATGCTTCCAACTACATGGAGTACCAGATTGGTATAGAGAACTACAAAAGAAGGGTAAACCCACATATACTGCAATGAATGTATGTGCACCTTTGGAGGAATAGAGGACAGAACCGCAGTCAAAAACAGAAGCCGATATCGCAACCCTCACCATACAAGTCCAAGACCTGATGCTCATAATCAAGGGTAAATCCTCAGCTGAGCAAAATCACGTAGCTTACAATAGCTTACAACAGCTACGCATAGTCACAACCCTACCATCTTCACCGACAAAACAGAAGTCTCCGCCCTCAAACCAGTAACCCTTCCTGACGGAACAACTAGAAATGTTAACCATATTGGCACTGTAAATTTTCATAAATCCTTACACTTAAAAGATGTCCTTCACATACCCACTTTTCACCATAACTTAATGTCAGTCCACTGGTTAGCCACCCAAAACCACATTGCTATTATTTTCGTCACTGATAAAGTCTATTTGCAGGACCTGCGGACTAATGACATTGTAGCTATGAGCGAGGCGGAAGGGGGATTATACAAGCTAAGCGCAGAGAGCCTCTTACACCCAAACATTTTCAAAGATCCTTCCCTAGATTTTTATGTTAAAAACCTAGTTGCTAATTCTGTACAAGACAATTTCCATATTTGGCATTCACGGCTTGGCCATATTTCAAATGATAAAATCGCACGTTTACCAAATTTAAACATTTCTATTCCTAGCAATGTTTCGTGTGATATTTGTCCTTTAGCTAAACAAAGTCGAACTCCATTTCCCACTCACATCATGAACACACACCAACCTTTTGAGCTCCTACATGTGGATTTATGGGGACCGTATGGAGTCCCAAATTTGGATGGCTCACGTTACTTCTTGACCATCGTTGATGACTACACCAGAGCTACCTGGACCTACCTTTTAAATAGTAAAGATCAAGTATTCGAAACCTTGAAAATTTACATTGCTATGATTGCCACACAACACAAAGCCTCTATTCTTTGTATCCGTACCGATAATGGTACTAAATTTGTAAACAACCGATGCAACGAATTTTTTCAATCCAAAGGAATTATCCACCAAAAAACATGCCCATACACACCCCAGCAAAACGGCGTCATTGAACGCAAACACAAACATCTTCTACAAATTACCCGAGCCCATTTACCCAAACATTTTTGGGGAGAAGCTTTACTCATGTCCACCTATCTAATTAACTGCCTCCCAACCAAAATCCTCTCTTGGAAAACCCCCTATGAAAAGCTCTACCATACACCACCTTCTTACGAACACCTTCGCGTTTTTGGCTGCCTATGTCACGCCACAAATACCAAACCCTTCAAAGATAAATTAGAACCACGTGCCACCCAATCTATTTTTTTGGGCTACTTACAAGGACAAAAAGGTTTTAAATTATTTGATCTACATACCAAGACCACTTTTATCTCCCGGGACGTTGTTTTTCATGAAACCCAGTTCTCATGTACACACAACATCGACCCACCTCATACTACTATTTTTCCTCATTTTCCTCACAGCCCAATTGACCACACTACCATACCCAGCCACTCATCTTCCTCCTCTGACCCTTTTATCCCAGCTACCACACATTCCCCACCATCTACCAACCAAAACCCATCTTTCTCTCCAGATACACGAAATACCACTCACCTTCCTCTTCTCTCACTGACACAACCTCCCAACCCTCCACTTCGCCATAGCACTCGTCTGCGATCACACCCACCTTACCTTCGAGATTACGTCACTTCCCTCCCTCCCCTCAACGCAGCTACCACGTCTACATCCTAGGTAAATTCTCCCTCTTCTCACTCCTTTTTTTGTCCATCAGAACCTTACCTCACCTTTATGGCCAATGTTGACACTGAACGTGAGCCGTTATCTTTTGCTACTGCTATTACTAATCCTTTATGGGTCAGACCGATGGATTTGGAGCTAGCTGCGTTGGAGCATAACAACACTTGGGATTTGACTACTCCCCCACAGGGACGGCGAGCCTTATACACAAAATGGATTTTTAAAATCAAACGGAAGCCCGATGGGTCGGTTGACCGTCGGAAGGCTCGGCTGGTAGTTCGTGGCTACAGCCAGAAGGAAGGCCTAGATTATACAGATATCTTCTCCCCCGTTGCGAAGGCCACCACTGTTCGGGTGCTGATTGCCCTCGTCGCTGCCCACGATTGGCCCTTGCACCACTGTGACATTAACAACGCTTATCTCCACAGCCACATCACCGAAGAACTCTATATCCATCCACCCCAGGGGTACTCGAAGGCTGCACCTGGCCAAGTCTGCCGATTGCGCAAGTCCCTCTACGGCCTCAAACAGGCTGGCCGCCAATGGAACTACGAAATCACTTCAAAATTGCAGTCCTACGGTTTTACTCAATCATCATCTGATCCTTGTTTATTTATTTCAGGTTCTGCTAACACGTTTATTGCCCTTCTCCTTTACGTCGATGATATCCTCATTAGCAGTCCTTCGGCGAAGTTAATCCTGGCTGTCAAAGATTACCTTCACAGTTTGTTCACCATAAAGGACATGGGCCATGCAAAATATTTCCTTGGCATTGAGCTGCACCGGTCTCCACAGGGCATCTCATTGTCCCAAGAAAAATACATACAAGACATCCTCTCCGACGTCTCTTTTTCATATTTAAAGGCAGCTGTCACACCCTTCCCTCAAGGCATTAAATTATTGCCCGATGATGGTCCTCTCCTTGAAGATCCTAACAGGTACCGCCGTCTCATCGGCCAACTTCTTTATTTAAACCTTACCAGACCTGACATCACTTTCTCAGTACATCAACTGACTCAATTCACCTCTGCCCCGCGCCACCCACATTGGGCCGCCTTAACGCATCTGCTCCGTTACCTCCACCACACCACCACCTCACATCTCATGTATCCGGTCCAACATGCACTTCCTCTTCACGTCTTCTCCGACTCGGATTGGGCTGGTTGCAATTACACCCGTAAGTCACTTACTGGCTACTGCGTCATGTTAGGTGCTGCTTTGGTCTCATGGAAAACCAAAAAATAGCGTACCGTCAGCCGCTCTTCCGCTGAGGCCGAGTATAGGAGTATGGCCAGCGCTTTATGTGAAACTCGCTGGATTTCGTACTTGCTTCGGGACATGCAGATTCCGTTATCTCTGCCTATCTCCTTTCATTGCGATAATGCTGCCGCAATTCACATCTCCAAAAATCCCGTTTTTCATGAACGGACAAAACATGTTGAAATAGACTGTCACCTTGTTCGCAATGCTGTTACTGAAGGATTCATCTCCACCACGTACACCCCATCATCCGCCCAATTAGCTGATTGCCTCACCAAACCATTATCTTCCATGGCCTTGTCTTCGAACATCGTCAAGTTGGGTTTGGTTTCCCTAACACCAACTTGAGGGGGGGCTGTCGACAGGCCATATTTCTCTCCCTGCCACTCCAGCCACGCACACATGTTCATCAACCCAAACATCACCAGGCTGTACATAATCATAGAAGGAATATTTGTTAGTTAGTTTGTTAGATGAGAGAGAAGTTTTTTGTATCACACAGCAGGACATCTTGTATATATATATTACTGCTCAGTTAATAAAATCAGTAGTCTTTGTATTGGACACGAAGAATTGACATATTTGCTTGCGAATAAGAAATCTTTTCTTTTGTTAGTATATGAAGGTGGGAAAATGGTATGTACACATAAAAACACAGCCATCAAAACTGAAAGGTTAAAATTGGTTAGAGATTTAGGAACCATCAATGAACTCTATTATTGACCTGGAAATGATATTTTTCAGCCATGGAACAGAGTTTTCTACTTTGCTTGTCTACTAACACTATTTTCCAATCATTTTTTTTTCTTCATTCCATTTGTGAATTACATTGACGTGTTTCGTACTCTCACCGATTTGCTATACAATGAACATAACAGTAAAGTTTCAGACAAACTATATTGCACTGAGTTCAAGAGTGTTTGGAAAGGGTGAACTTGTTAGAGACCTTAAGTTGATTGCCAAGCGATACCTAAGGCTCGCATTGCTTGGTTGTAGTTTGGTTTGTTTGAGCAATTCAGTGAAATTGTTAGGGTTATATTGTTCGCTTGAATTCAAGCGTATTTAGATCTTATGATGATTTTTTTCATTATTTATCTGTTTATTTCTTTCGATTAATTTGTTATCTTTTCGATATTTGACACTTTATGGAGCCTATATATTGACAATCTTTTAGTAAGTATTTTAAACATCGGAAATAAGGCATGATTCATTCTGAAGTAACATTTATAAAAATATACAAGTGATTTTTGAATTTTGACCTTTACATTTTTATTACATGACTCTCAAATGTTGATTACATGACTCTTAAATATTTATTACATAAGAATATAAAAATGACTCTTAAAATTCATTACATAATTAATAGCAAATTATATATAATAATATAACTAGTTACAAGCTTATTCAATTAATAGCCTTTTTTAATTTATAGCTTAGATTTTAATAACTTTTAGAATAACTCGCAATCTACAAAGACCTTTGAACTTTAAAATTTTATAAATATATCAACAACTTAATCTTTAAATGCCATGTGCTTGAGTTAAATCTCCTTTTCTATGCATTATATATTGATGAAATGGTTATCGGGGCTTATATGCTTGCTTATTTATGAAAGTTAAATTCCTTTTAAAGTAATAATTGATTTGTTATCAATAAAAATATCGATGACACTACTTTACTTAAATTTCATAATTTTCAATATCCTCCTCAACTAAATAAGATGACAAATAAAAGAAGCAATTGTAATATACTCAACTTAACAATTTGAAAGAGTAATAATTGATTGTTTCATAATAATTGATTGTTTCTTTGAATTCAAAGTAAATAAATAGTTCTTATGAAGAAAATAAAATCACTAATAATTTTCTAATCATCAAAATATATTGCTCAATCAATGTCACTAAATCTAAATAATTTGAAATCATTTCTAGCAGTTTGAAATAAATCATGATCCAACATCCTTTTAAAATAGTGAAAAAATTCTCTTGATTGCATCTATATAATTCAAAGTTGGAGTTTTTATTAATTATGCTTTTATATAATAACTAATAACACTTACTGCATATAAAATATCTGATCTTGTACAAGTTAAAAAATTTGCCTTTCAACCAATCTTCTAAAACGAGTTAGATTTATCTTTTTAATATTGTCAAACTAAGAAAACTTGTTTCCACATTTTATAAGTGTACCAATAAAGTTGATTTCATCCGTCTTGAATTTTTCAAAGATTGCTTTTGAGAAAAAAAAATCCCTTTTCACTTTGCTTTACCTTAATTGTAAGATGATAAGATATAAGTCTAAATAGTTTATCTCAAATTCTTTAGTCACCTTTTTCTTGAACTTTTTCATCATTATCATACTATTGCTTATAAAAATCAAAATTATGAACATACAAAGAAGCATATAACATTTATTCATTTTTATTTCCCTTGACATATAAAGTATGTTCACAATAACACCTTAAAAAGTGTTTTTAGAACATATTTACTAATACAAATGTATCAGGCCCTTATACTTTTTAAGATTGTATAAAAACTTCTTTAACTTCAACACTTTGTCTTCTTATCCTTCAAATATATAACTCAAATATTGTTACACATAACTCTCTTATTATATATTTCTATTCAAGAAGATTGATTTTATATTAAAAAAATCTTCCATCTTTGTTGATCTACCAATCAATAATTAGTTGAATAGTTTCTAAGCGAACCACCAGATAAAACACTTCATCATAATCAATTATATTCTTTTGAGTGAATCCTTTTACAACAAGTATAGCTCTATATTTCTCTACTTCTTCTTTAGTATTTTTCTTCACTTTGTAAATTCACTTTACTTGTGGCACCCCAATACCCGATGGGAGGATACGGGAGTGCCACAACGGACTCACAAATAGAAACAAATAATAGACTGATGCAGAAGTATTTGAAAACATACTACACATTCATTACATGTATTTTCAGAAACTGAAGCAAACAAACATTACAAATCATTCCAAACTTGTTCAAAACATACATACATTATATCGCATGAACTTAATACAAATTTGTTCCAAAAATTGAAACCAACTTGAAACATAGTTATTGCAAAAATTTACAACAATTCGGAATCATACATTTTATAAACAAGCCAAAATATACTCAAAATATATTTTTATCAAAATAAAACTCAGACTCCATTGGCCATTACGGTTGACTCATCCTAGTCTTTAGAATCCTCATTCTGAACCTACATAGGACAAATCCACCATGCTAAGCATATAGCTTAGTGAATAATAACTAATCTATATATAAAGTGATAACTCATCATACTGAATCATGTAATAACATAAGCATGCATTAATAGATTTTTTAAACAATAAATTAGACATAATGCATTTCAGAACAAATTTTATAGTTAACAAAGCTGAATATCCAAAGAGGATATAAACCCTTCAAAATTAGAAAACAATTTTGTTTATGTCAGAATCAAACATATATCAGAACACAAAATCAGATGACTGTTAAGTCATTTATAAAAGCAGGTAATAGGACTTATACAGGAGAGACCGAAGTCTTGACATCAAATTGTCATAGGAGAGACCGAAGTCTCGACGCTGAAGTGTCACAAGTGCAATTGTAGACCCTTCTAGGCATGACTATTTACCCACAACTAGGACTCAACAGTTTTAAAACAAAACAGTCATTTTAGACATTTCATGTGCAAAGCAAGTAGTCAATCATATTCACATGCAAGTAGCACTTCCAATGATATAATCATGCATCAAATGTCTCAGACAATCATTGTCCGAAATTCAGAACACAATCAGCATAAATCAAATTCAACAAGCAGAACAAAGTAAGGTGTGACCATCTAAGATTGCTCACCAAAAGCTCCTTTATTGCTTATTGCCTCGAAGTTCCGACAATATCTGGAAGTGGTTGCTCTATGCGTTCCTTTATAATATTTAACACATATGCAAATCACTATTGTACATGATTAAGAATTCATTTATGTATATTGAATATGTATGATGCATGCTCATGACAATTTCTCAGCTATATTTCCTTACTAAACTGATGTAAACATCAATTGTACTTTAAAAGTTCCAAAATTCATACATTCAATTACTATTCCAGCTTTTACTTGAAGCACCTCATTTAGGTCAACTTTGCATAATCAATAAGATCAAGAAAACGATGTATGTTTGTAACACTCTCTTCTAGACAACTGTTCCACATTGTCTTAAGTTTCTAATGATACCAAGATCATACAATTTGATTTATTATTCAATGAGTTATTCTCAAAATACCACAGACTATGTACATTTGAAATTGTGTCTAGAGCATGATCATGCATTCAAGTTTTACAACCCATATCTCTAAATTCCAATATCCAAAAAAATGCAAACTTTATAACAATTTAAATCTAAGAGAAAAAGATAGAACTTTGTGAAGACAAATTAACCTAATTCGGCCTACATCAATACAATTTATTTAATAAAAATAGGATATCATTTTTGTCCCTTGTAGTGTTACAGCCTAAGCCAAGACTCAATTTCATGCCAATTTTGAAAGTCTTAGAGACAGAATTAAAATTTGAATTCTTCAAGAAAGTTGTAAATATAATCTCAAGTTTAATCTGAATTAAGAATCAACTCGTTTGAAAATCTACAAATCAAAATATAATCAAAATACCAAAGCATGTTCAATGAAAATTCTCTAGTTCATAACACTCCAGCACGTTTCCTCACTTTCATCCCATCAATTTTTTCAAATCAATTTAGAAAGTTATCAATTATTATGAAGAGGTAGAAAAATGTGTTAGGAATTTATTGGTTTAAGTCTCATGTCATTTGGTGGTTGGATGAAAAAGTTATGATCAAAAGAAGCAAAGTTGTTCAAGGTAAGTCAACCCTTTGGGTGCAACAATCGTGAACTCCCGTCTTCTTCAACAACCATTTTTTCAAAAATAACAAATCTTCTTCTCTTCCCCTTAATTCATTACTAATTCATATTCTCTTCATTTTTACACCCATGTAACTTATCTTGTGCTAAAACAACTCAAAATGCAAGATTAGTTACAAATACCAAAACTAGAAATTTTTCACAACTATTCATCATCTTCAACATTTGTTTACAACATTTTCTGCACTTTCTCTCTTTCCTTATTTCACAGTTCCTACACCATTTCTAACTTATATTCTTTGAATTTCTACTCCCATATAATCTCAAAAGCAATCAAATACAAGCTCATAAGATATTGATCATCAAAACCGAAACTTACTCAAGCTTTCTCTCACTACTACGTTTTTGAACTTTCTACACAATTTCAATTTCAAGTCAAATTTTCAAACTCTTAAGGACATATTTTGAATTTGATTCTTTCAAGAAAATTGTATTCCTATGTCTCTAGTTTACTCTAAATTAAACTTCATCCAATTTAGATATTCACAGATCAAGTTATGCCCTAAATACATATGTATGTTCAGTAAAATACTGCATATATCATATTTCAATGACTATAACCCTTCATCTTGTTAACCATATCACCGAATTTTCTTCTTCTTTCACCAACCACATATGCATAAATGCCATTTACGCATGCAATAATCTACAAGCATTAAAACATGCATAAAACTTACTTGACTTAGCTTCTCTCTCTTCAACAAAATTCTAGAAATTAGGAGAGCAAACAAGAGATTTCGGCATTGGAAAGACACCAAGATTTGGTAACAATCAAAAACCTCTCATGGCAGAAGACTTCGCAAGGTATAACATTGATAGATTATCCAAAATCCAATATACATAAATGAACAAGATGGTGTTTCGGTGATGGTAAAGCAAGAAGGAAGTTCGCGAATGCATAATTGTTCTTTGTCAAAAACATGCCTAGGTGTTTCATTAGTGCTTTAACACATGTCTCCATTGTATGTCTTCCACTTGTCCACTAGATAAGGTACCATTTGTATCTTAGCTATAGGTTCACATGTCACACTTGATTTTATCCATTTGTCACTCCATAATTTGTCCATTAGTCAATTATTTTCTAATACAATTATCACACTTCTATTTGTCTCTTATTCAATTATTTTCCTAGTCTAAAATACCTTACATTTTTTATAAATTTCCTAAAATTCACCAAAATTTTGAAATAATAACTATTAATACCAAATAAATTTTTCAACACAATTAATCCATAATTCACATTTTATTCACATTAAAATCATTTATACCCATAAAATATCAATGAATGCATGAACAGTTATTTTAATGTATCAAAAATAAAGAATCACATGTGTGTGAATATACTATAATGCATAAGCATGAAATGTACTACTAAATTCTCACTGTACTCTCAATTCACTATTTTGGGCTTTAGCCCCGAACATGGGATGTTACATTACTACTACTGGTTGTTTTCTATTTAAAAGAATTGTCAACTATTAACTATCATTCTTTTTAGTGACTTTCCTCTCTTCATTTATAACCAAACTCCATCTTTCATATAGGACAACTTCCTCAAGTGACATAAATAAATAGAACATAGTGGTGATTTCTTCTATTGCTTCATAAATTTCATCCAAACTTTGCATATTAGATAGCCTTTTAGAGGAGTTTTAAACTGACAAATGTGTTTAGGTTGTTTAAGTTGCGCGAAAAGGATCTTGTGGTGTAACATCATCAACAATTTGATCTATAGTAAACAAAATGATCAACTAAAGGAAGAAAACTATATTTTCTATCTTAATGAACATTACACTCTCAAAAGCCTTCTTTGTTGAACTTCATAGTTAACGACAATTTTATAAAATTTTCTTATTCCAAGGATTATAAAATTTGCAATCCTTATAGTTTGTTTACATAACCAATAAATATAAGTTTCATAATTTTATCATCTAATTTGCTTCTTATTTCAACAAGAACATGAACTAAATACTCCTAAAATGAGAAATATTTGATTTTCTTCCTCTCCATGCTTTTTATGGAGTCATTTGCCTTAACTTCTTAAAGGGATTTTGATTGTTCAAATAAACTATATATTCCACTATCTTAGTTCAAAACTCCTTTTAATATCCTCTTACTCTTTAGCATGTTCCAAATCATATTAAGAATGATTCTATTTTTTATTATATAATACCATACTAAGATGACCTTGAAACAATCAACAAATGTCGAACACTAAGATAACTTAAAAATTAATTAAATCTTCCTATTGTAAACTTTCTTCCTCTATCAGTTTATATGAATTTAATTGAATAATCTCTTTCATTCTCAACTTGACTTTTAAATTTTTTGAAAACTTTTATTGCTTTAATTTTTTCTTCAAGAAATAAATCTAATTTTTGCAAGAGTAATCATCAATAAACATTAAAAATATGTATTCTTCCCATAAGAACTTGGTTTTAGAGCACTATATACAAGTATGCACCTATCCAAGAGGATGTGAGGCTTGAGGGAAAGACTCCTCAAGAAAACTCTTCTTGTAGTGCTTACTATGCCTATAACTTTCACTAATTTAATTAGATGGCCTAAAAAAGACATGTCCTACACCAAACTTTTCTTGGACAATAGCTTTAATCTATCCAAATTTAAGTGATCATACGAAGATGTTATAATCATGATAATTCATTTTTAGAATCCTTTAAACATTAGGACTATCATCGTTAGTTTTCAGTTTAAATGTTTATTTTTTTACATTGGCATTTTTGTTATCATGATCCCATTTTTTATATCTTATACTTAACTCATTCTTGCTCATTTGTATCTCATATTACTTCTCTAAAAATTGGCAAAATACTCAAAATATTTGTTTTCAATTGTAAAATATAATAAGAGTGAGATATAAATTGATAATTTCCATTCTTTAATATAATAAGAACATCTTCTCTACCGATGATTTAAACTATAGTTTTATCACCAAAAGAAATACTACTTTTAATAAACTCATCAATAATACAATTTTTTTTATTATCAATCATATAATTACTGGCTCCAGATGCCAAATACTAAAACTCTTGATTTTTTTAATCTCTATTATAAGCTAATAACAAACTTGGATCTTCTTCTTCTCTTGTCTCAACAAAATTCTCCTTTTCATCTTTGTTTGAATTCAATCTACAATCTGTAATGAAATGTCTAAATCCTTAACAATTGTTACATTTTATATTTGATCATGACCATTTTGAAACTAGTTATCTCTGCAATAACCTCTTAACTTTTGTAGATGAAAATTTTATTCTTTATCATTAGATAAAATATTTCATGCCTTCCTTAACCATGATTTTCATGAGTCTAACCTTGACTTCTACTACTTACTTTTTATTAACTTCTACCTCTTACTCTCATCAAATTTTACCTTGTCTTATATATATACATACACATACATATATAATGTGTGTGTGTGTGTGTGTATCATTTTTCCATTAAAGTTCAATTTTTCCTGCAATATTTTGGTTAGAAGTTATACTCTTTTCCTCAATCTCTTTTTATAGACTTGTAAATAACCTAAAAGTTGATTTGTTGTCATTAACTTCAAATGATTAAACTCTTTAATGGCAATTATGATATAATTAAATTTTGAAATCAAGGACAAAAGAATTTATTCAATATCTCCATATCTCTTTAGTTAATTAATAATTGCCAAAGCTTTGTTAAATAACTCATCAATAGATTTTGAATCATTTATCTTGATGTTTTCATTCTCACCTCCAAGGTTTGTATACATGCTTTAATTACTTTATCTTCCTTTAAAAGAAATTTGAAGAACTTCTATACATCCTTTACAATTGTTTTAGTAGAAATTTTTTAAAATATACTCTCATAGAAGCTTATATAAATAAGAGAGAGTGGTTGTTTTTCTTTCTTGTCTTCCCCTTCTCATTCTTTAGTTGATCATATTTCTTCTCTACAATTTCATTATGATACATTAATTGTCATAATTCTCTTTATTGAGTTTTAGAAATTATAAGTATTTATCATAATTTAAGATGAAGTAACTGATATTATTATGATAATGAGAAGAAACAAAATAAAAGATTGTATTGAATCAACAGACTAAGTCATAATTCATTTATGAGATATATTTATAGAAATAAAAACTAAAATTTAAATCTTGATTGTATTAAGCTAAAAACTAAGTTATGATTTATTCCAAAATAATATTTATAGAAATATAAAACTGACTCTGGAATCTTTAACTCTTAAATATTTACGATATGACTTTTACGATACATTTGATAATTAGGAATGAAGACATAAGAATTGGTAAGAAACTTACATTTCTTAATTTTTGCCTGTTTGGTTGTTAATAATGGATAAGGATTGTCATATCTACAATGAATTTTAAATAATCTTGGATTTTTGTTTTCAAGATAGATGTGAGTATAACCCAAAATCAGATATCAAGAATAACAAATAATCGTGGGCAATTGAAACTCTTTTTTTTTATAAAGAGGGAAGAAAACAGATTACACTATGAGTCTAGGGAAACAGGTTCTCGACATATTCTCTAGGAGGATAACATGGCACCCGATGGGTGTAATTGTTAAGTCAATTAAAATACATACATTTCGGACTTAATTTTGATTGATGTGTTGAAATTGGTATCCTAAATTGATGGAATTGTTTTATAAATGTTTACAGATGGTTTTCAACACTCTAAGGACGAAAAAGGACCAAAAAGGCGTAAAAGAAGGCAAGAAATCCGAAATTTCCAGATTGGCCGAAATTCAGAGATTAGGCGTGGGCACG
>JANIPM010000003.1:26807227-26821158 GCA_027478405.1 Erythroxylum cassinoides
ATTCATAAAGTCTGTACATGACTATGAACAAAATGCGCTAAAGGGGATTGCCTTTAGGGCACTACTCTAACATTCATTAAGGACTTCTCTTTGATTGCTAATCCTCTTACAAATCTTTTGTTTAAAGATTTGCCTTTCATATTTAATGACATTTTTTAATCTGCATTTAACATATTAAAGGAGGCATTATATGTTACTGTGAGGATAGTCCATCTCATCATGATGAGGGTGGTAGTTATCTCCCTTCAAATGATGGAACAATTATTTTATATCCGTTACTCATATAGTTAGATATAGTAAATCAAAGTCTTAGTATCATACTAGTATATGGACATAAACCCATATCTGTACGAATTAGGGTTCCTAATGTATAAGATCATGTTAAACCAGTTCAATTAAGAAGATCTATTAGAGTGAGAAGACTTGTTATCTCATTTAATTACATAGTATATCTAAGTGAACAAGACTATGTTATTGGACATGTAATAGATCCAGTTACTTTTACAGAAGTTGTTTTTGGACCTTATACAAATTTGTAAGGGGATGCAATGAGGGATGATGCAATCCATGAAGCATAATAAGGTATGGAAGCTGGTATATACCTTATAACTACAAACCTATCAGCTATAAATAGATTTACAAGACCAAAAATGACTTTTAGGGTAAAGTTGAGAGGTTTAAACCTTGTTTGGTTTCCATAGGGTTCACTTGTAGCGAAGGGATTGACTTTGATGTTACATTTTCTTTTGTATCCTCTAAGGATGCATTTAGAGTTATTACAATAGTGGTTCATTATGATATGGAGCTACATTAGATATATGTAAAAATCGGTTGCCTTAATGGAGAACTTTGTGAAGAAGTCTATATGGAACAATCTAAAGGATTTTAGGATCAAAGCAAAGCTAACATGGTTTGTAACATGAGAAAATTCATACTTAGTTTGAAACAAGCCTCTAAACAATAGTACCTAAAATTTGATGATGTTGTTACCTTATTTGGCTTTATGGAAAAAAAATTGAAAGATGATTTTATTACAAGGTTAGGAGGAGCAAGGTTTTCTTTCTACTTTTATATATGGATGATATTTTGCTCATATTAAATGACTTGGCCATGCTCAGTCAACTTAAATAGGTTTGGGCCTAGCATTTTAACATGAAGGACCTTGGCGAGGTATCTTTTATCCTAGTTATTCAAATTCACCGAGATAGGTCTCAAAACTTGTTGGATCTCTCGTCGAGGGCATACATTGGGCAAATGTTGCAAAGATTTAATATGGCTTATTATAAAACTGTTGCAACACCTATCTCTTATGGTGAGAGATTATCCTTACCACAATATCCAAATAATGATACAGACAGAGAAAGAGAGACTACGAAGAATGTATCTTATTCTAGTACAGCTGGTAGCCTGATTTATGCTCAGATGCGTACTAGACTAAATATTGCATTTGTTGTTGGATTACTGGGTAAGTATCGAACAAACCCAAGAATAGACCATTGGAATGCAATGAAATAAGTTTTGAGATATTTGAAGGGAACTAAGGATTATATGTTGACATTCAAGAAAATCAACACTTTAGACCTCCTAGGTTATATGGGTTCAAATTTTACGATGTGCCTAAATGATAGGAAGTCCTCATCATCGTTCATTTTTTTGTTAGTAAATGGTGCAATATCATGGAAGAATATCAAGCAGACACCGGTAATTCCTTAACTATGTATATAGAGTTTATGGCATGTATAGGGTTGCATCACAAGCGATTTGGCCTAGAAACTTGATTTCTGGGATGTCCATGATTGATACAATTTCTAGATCTATTTAGTTATATTGTGATAATCTTTATGTTGTATTGTTCAGTAACTACAATAAGAACATCACAAGGATTAAGCATTTAGAGGTCACACATTTGACCATAAAGTATTTAATACAAAAAGATGACATTGAAATTGAACATTTGGAGACTGGATACATGCTTGTTCTTCCTTTAACTAGAGGACTTTGCCAGTTATTTTTTAGAGACATGTGTATAGTCTAGGTTTACTAAAGATATATATATATATATATATATATAAGGCACATACAAATACGTATATAAATTCATGGATTTAATAAGATGTAGGGGATAAAAATTATTTAATTCCATGAGGGTTTTCTCTAATTTGATTTTGCTTTTTATGAGAGAAAATAAATTTCTCTAATGTAGTTTAGCATAAAATTCGACGAAATTGAGACCGACAAATGAAGCAATGATACATTCCAAATTATACAAGTATTATTGTAATTTGTCACACTCCATTTTTTTCATTCATTTTAGTGATATATTAGATATGCATGATTGTACTAGATTATATTGCATATGACATATACATTTGCTACTATTCAGTATCCAAAACCTTATAAGATCGAATGATAGACTTTCATTACCTTTAAATTAAATGTTTTAAATTGGTCAACTTTTTTATTGAATTTGTTTAACCACTTTTACTATTTTTATTGTTGTTACAACTATTGTAATTAATATTTTTCCAAGGGGAGAATGCTAGTAATTTTTTATTGGACAAATATTAATTTACGAGTTTTTGTAAAATTAACATTAAAAAAATTTAAATTTGATATGAATTAAAGATAATAAAGAACTTTGATAAAAGATCTAGTTAAATGGGTTAAAGTCTAGTGAAAAAATGAGTCCTAATTAGTATGAGCCAATTATTTATTGGGCTATGATAGGAAACCTAATAAGACTACTATAAATAACTGTTAAAGTCTCTTGCTGAATGCTTAAATAAGTTTGTGGATATTCAATTTTTCTACCCGTTTAGAGGTTTACATATTAATAAAGACACAAAAAGGCGTCAAGTAGACAAAGATATAGAACTTTTATAAAGGTTAATTGAAAATTTCATAAGCTTGTTCAAGCCGTTTAGCAGTTTGTTCATCTTTCAATGGACAACAAAATAGGTATTTTTCCACATTTTCTCTGATAATACAAGTTCATGATTATCCTAAGTTCATAACTAAAGTTTTGTCATGACTAACACAAATTGCAAGCTTGTCAAAATCATACCATCACAATTCACTTGCAATCAAGGAATAAAATTCTTGGAAATATACAGGAAAGAGAAAACAGAATATGACCATTATTGATGTAAGCAGAGAACTCGAACCATTTTATGATACAAAGTGAAAACGGGTAGCAAGTGGTGGATACAGTGAAATATAATTGAAATGTGTTACATTTGTGTGGCAAGATTTCCACTACTGGTCCAGCCTTCTTGAACTTGCATTGAGTACTGCAAATTCCAGAGCACGTCTTCTATTGAGGGTCGATTATTTGGGCTACTGGAGAGGCAATTTAGGGTGATTTCAACTGTATTTCTCAGTGATTGATAAGCAAAACTGCCCCTTGCCGACGGATCAATAAATTCTCGCAACTTGGCTGGAGCTTCTACCAAGCTCTTTTCTAGCTGTTTAGCAGAGACAAAATTGTATAATGTGATAAAAGGAATTGCTCTGAATAATTGTAACCCATGTGATGGATTAGTTACCTGAGCTTTTAACTCTTTTAATTCAATTGGAGATGTAAAGAATTTTCCGGTAATAACTTGAAGCAGAATAAGCCCTAGTTGATACAGGTCCTCTTTTTCTGCACTTTCACTGCCAAAGAAAGGATTGCGAAATGACTTTGATAATGCTATTTCCTACAGGTGCTAAACCACTAACACTTACGTTAATTGACTCTTTAACATTTTAGTATGCTCAAAATGATAATAGAGACAGAATTTGGATGAGAAGATGATATACCTGTTAGGATTGTCGATGTCATGCCCATTTACAGGACTCTCCAATCCAGCCTACAAATTCCAAAAACAAAACAAAGATAATTTCATCCCCACTGCTCAGTATGTTTCGAATCACTTAAAGAACAGACCAAATAAAACATGACTTATGATAGTTGCAGTAGTGAATTGTATGCAAATCAAACTTCCATCTCTTGTCAAAATGATTTGCTCGAACCTTCGATGGCAGAGGAATGGTGTAATTACTAAGTTTTGCAGTGAGACACTCGTCCAATAGTACATTCTCCAATCTTAGGTTGTTCCCAAAAATGCCAGGTGCAACTCCTGTGTGCAAGAACTGGATTCCTCTGGCAACGCCTATTGTGATTGCCATTCTCTGTGGCCATTTTAGCACTTCCTTCTTTCTGAAATCTGTCAGATTACAGCATGAAATCATCATTATTCAATGGCTAGAAATCTTAATGATCCAGATGGTTTGGTGTTTTACTTTACCATCTAGATGATCTCGCAATGATCCATTTGAGATGTGCTCAAAAACAACGAAAACAGTGCAGGCTGTACTTGGATGATTCTGATAAGTAACAACACAGTGTCCAAGGACGCTGACCAGATGCAAATGCCTTAATTTGGATAGCACCTCCATATGCTGAGCCAAGCTTTGAGGCAAGTTTTTCTGTTTCAATTTCACACATTTTACCAAGATCGCAGTGCCATCTCCTAGCCAACCTTTGTAGACCTGTAAATACAAAAGAAAACATTTGAAGCTATTATAAGCTAGATATCGGTTGGATATATACAGCGATAGTCTCACAAAATTACCTTCCCTTGAGATTCTTCTTCCATGAAGTTCAATGGATCAAAATTGTTTGTTGCGTCTTCTAGTTCTTCCAAGGAGAAAACACGATACTGAGGAAGTCCTATGGCTGCTGATCTCATTGTCTGGGGCACACGCCCTGCAAAATCGAGCTTCACTTAGCCAATATTTGAGCAAATTTCCGAAGAGAGAAGAAATCGATCCTTTGAAGATGAATGAGAAAAAATTGACAAGGAAATGTGGTTACCTGATTAAATTTGTACTGTATAGAAGAAAGCACATAGGAAAACTTACTTGAATCAGTTGGTTTTGAGGCACTACGAACTGAGATTTTGTCGGCAAAAGATGCGTTGCATTTGCCACCATCATCTGATACTGTTATCCCTGATCGTTTTATAATGACTAGAAACAGCACTCCAAGAACTACAATCAACCCCACAACGCCTCCAATAGCACCTAGTATAATGCCTAATTTGGCTGAAGATTTCTTCTCCTTGCTTTTGACTGGAGGCTTAACGGCCAATGCTTCTTTGTGGCAGGAGGAAAATGCACGTTGATAACTTGAATTGCCTTCAGATAAGCAATTCCATGAGCTAATGACTGTACGACTGGATGAATTGGATGCTATGCAAGATGGTAACTTTCCTATCAAATAGTTGCGAGAAATGTCTACGAATTCTAGCTTTGCAGTGCAAGAGACAGTAGGTGGAAAAGCCCCAGTTAGTTGGTTATCTGCTAAATCAACATACTGAATTGACGGAAGTGAGAAAAGAGCAGCTGGTATTGGTCCAACAAGCTTGTTAGACGAGACATCTAGACGCTGAAGCTGGTTGAAGCTCTTGAATCCTGATGATATATCAGATCTCAAGGAATTGTTGTTCAATATGACAGTAACCAAAGTGTAACTTAAGGAAGGAAACTTCGGTCCAAATCTATTGTCACCCAAATTCAACTCTTCAAGTAGCACCAATTCTTTGAGATCTGGGATAGTACCGTTCAAAAGGTTATCAGCCAGAACCAGACTATTGAGACTCTTCAATGAGACAATGGCCTGAGGAATCTCCCCATGGATGAAATTTGAGCTAAAATTGAGTACTCTAAGCGAGTGAAAACGGCTGACTTTGGCAGGTAATGGACCCCATAGTCCGAGAGACACCAGTGACAACACTTTCAAATATGAAAGCTTTGATAGAACGGTGAAGAAGGTGTCAATGGAGAACTGGCTGGACAGAGTTTGCGCAGAAACCTTGAAGTTTCCTGAACTTGGTTTTGCAACCTGAGATGGAGAAGATTTGTTTCCTACAATGATTAGTTCTGTTACATGACTATTTGAGCAGACAATCCTAAGAGAAGCTGAGGAAGGAAGATAGCAAAAGTTGGTCCAATTTGTCCAACTTCGAAGAACTCCAGGATATTCAAGAAGTCTCTGAACTTGGAAGAGGATTTTAGTTTCACTTGGAGACAACTGTCCGACTGAAACTGGAATTAGCAAGGGAAACACGAGCAGATGAAACAAGAAAATGTACAAGACCCGGGAGTTCTCCATTTCTCTGCTAAATTTTTAGATCAAATTCCACAGAACAGTGGTCTTACTGCACTGGCTGCATGTACTAATTGTAGGAGGTTTTGACGTGAAATTATGTTCACTGAAAAAACTGAATATAGCTTCCGATAATGACATATCGAGAAACAGCTAAACCAGAACTTAACTAAGATACACAGTAATGGGGAGAAATTGACATCTGGGTTTGATTTATTTGGAAGAATCTTATCACTGAAATGTAGATAAAATTTGGGAAATGACAGGGAAGCTATAATGAATAGAGATCATGCTTACTATTAATTGGTGTAAAAAAAACATTAGAAGGTACTTATTCTCGTGACAAAAACAGAGCGCTGTAGGAATTGTGAGAAGAGACAATCAGATAAATTGAGAAGCATCCTACAAAGGAAACCTATTGCAAAAGACGAGAACAAAACAAGCAAAGCAGATCCTACGCTACGCAAACCACTTGTTAAGTTACAACCTAGCTTAAGAACCGCACATTCATTTTACTTTCAGAAAGTGAGAGTCAAAGTCAACTCAGCCCCCGATATCTAGCCAGCTTCATTCTAGCTGCAGAATGCCCAGGAAACCCGGTGTTGACCACATTTATTTTGGTACGCTCGCGAGCCTCGCTTATCTCAAAGGTCACGCGCCGATGGCACAAGACTTCCGTGAAGGGATTCAGTTTGGTGACAACATTTTAACCTCTGTAAGGAGTAATCGGATACATGTACGTTGGTGTCAGCGTCGAAGAATTTAAAGGTCATTACGTAGGCAACGTCGAATTACATGAGTGGCCCTCTTTGTCTGTGGTCCGCTCGTGTCGGTGAGACGCGTCGTCTGAGTCTGAGCTCTAAAATGAGTGTCAATAGAGCAGAGTTGAGGTTGTGAGTTGGATGTGCATAATAAAAAAATGAAGGTGGTTCCACTCCACCTAATTTGTATTGTTTCTATTTTACATTGCATGTTTCTTTCGGAAGCAATCTCTTGTGTGTAGTTGTACTAAGTGCCATCTTGGTGACCATTTAATGGAGGAAAAGGAACGTATTAATGGGATGTTTGCGTGTCAGGAGGGTGTTCATGAGTTCCATGGACCCTCGTTAATCCAGAGCCTTGGAGTTTTGTATGTCCAAATCGCAAGTGAATAATGCAAATTTGCTTTTCTAGTTTCTATCTTTAGTCCTGATTTTGGGCTAATTTACCTTATTTTTCTTTAGGATTTTTGTGTTCAAATACTCTTTTAATCGAATCTGTAATTTATTACATGTGATTAGAAATGTATCTAAAGTGTAATTATTTTTAAAAGGTTATATTAAATTTCTTTATACATATTAATTAAATCTTAAATTTACTAAGATGAAAAAAGTGGTCTTTCACTGCTCAGGCGATCCTCCTGAATTGGATGCGAGTATAGGCACAAAAGGAAAAGAATAACATTTGTGCGTGGTTTGAAAGTGCTGAGAACATATATATTGGGATCCGTTCTTTGATACAAATATGCAGGGAAAGCTAACTTATAGGCCGGGAAGCACATGCACATGCACATGGGTGCGCATAGAAAAAGATGAAAAATAGATGATGCATATTCACAATTTTCTGTGGATTTACTGTATTTTAGAGAAACCTGACGACCTGACACTAAATAACTAAATGCATGCTCCAGACCATCTTCCCCTATTTTTATTGCAGGTGAGCATTTATGAGGTTGCAGTAGGAATTGCATTCTTTCTCAAACCAATGAACTGAGGTGGGTGGGCGGGAGCTTTAGTAACTCCAAGCAATTAGTATTATACTGTTGTGTTTCAGTGTGAATTGATGTTCAGATGATTTGCAACTGATTCAAAAAACAGCTAAGTTGATGAGCCTGTCGTGGTTAGACCCAGACCCAGAATATTTGTCCAGTGGCTATGATCTGTATGGTTACACCATGACTTCAGTCTAATGCAATAAGCCCGCCAAATGGAAAATATTCGGTAAACCCAAGTCCGCACTATATAGTATATACTAAAGTAGCCCAACCTGTTTATCTAGACAAACTGGCACTCTTGATTCGGTAGGAAGCAACCTCAATAATCACGACAGCTGTGGTCTTAATGACAGTGGATTATTCATATAAGACATGAATTAAAATAAAAAACAATATTTGAGGTATACATAATTAGTGAGCAATCGCCAGTCAACATCAACAACCACCACATGTCTTAATCTCTATCACCAACTTCTAAACTAACCCTTTTTCTTGCTAATTAATTATCTGGAAGCTTCTATAGGTATCCCCCTAACTCTTTTCAGTTGCAGGTACTGAGACTGACAAAGAAATGGCACCCATTACTGGCAAAGAAGAGAAAAAGGTGTGTTCTTTTTGTATTATTCACATTAATTATGATTGCTTTTATTGTTTTCTTTTCAAGTTCTCTTTAAATTATTTGTGTATATCCTTATTTATTAGCTAACGCTCTTCTCTTCCCTGTTTTGGTGCTCACTGTCAGTCTCGGTGAAAGTTTTGTTGGTTTTGTTGTGTTCTTTCTTGATCAGTAACCGCCCATTACTTGCTACTTCAGGTAACTATTTGGCCTCACACTGCTTTTCCCTAACACAAGTTAGCCTTTGTTTTACTGCATCTTGCATTTTGTTTTCTCTATTAGAAAACTGGTTCAAGTTTGGTGATGTTTGCTATGCTTTGCTTCTTTACTTGAGCCATTTTGCATCAACTGTCTGTCTATCCTTGTAGAGGGTATGATTCTCGTTTTGTTGTTTGATATCTGAGAAAGATTATTGATTTTGTAAATGTGTAAAGTTTGTAATTTTAAGTTTTTTCTTGTGCATGTGGGTAAGGGGTGTATGGTTGGAAGTCGAAGTTGAAGTACAATCCTTTTCATCGACCTTTTCTTCTTATCTTGGCTAAATGGATGATTATGATTAGCCACTTTTCATGCTGATAAAGTGATAAGATAAGTTTCATTGTGCAGTATTTGTAAATGCCAACTAGTGATTACAAGTCTTTAAGGTATTGAATTTTGTGCTCTCTTGCTGTAGACCTCCATGTTTTTTAATTTAGACTTTTGAGCTCGAGATATTGGGTTCGTCAATATGGGGAGGTCTCCTGCAAAGTGGATCAAGTCCTTTCTTCATGGGAAGAAATCATCCAAGTCTAATTTCTCAAAAGGAAGTGATATTTCGGTAAGATTTCTTTTCTATTCACGTTTACATTGTAGTTATCTTCTCTAAGTCATTCCAGCTTGCAAACCAACATAACATCATGGGGAACATAGAGATGTTTCAGGATTTGAGTCACTGTAAGAGACGCAGCAATCACACAGCTTCAGAAAAAAAGAAGAAGAAAAGAAAAATTGTTAATGCAGATCCCAACTGTCAATCCAATTTAACAATTGGGGACATATGTGTTTTTAAGTCAGCTGCACTTGAAATTGGAACAGAACATAATGAATCAATGGAATTTGGCAATCCAAAAGCAGTGAAAATTTTCTTTTATGTCAAACAAAATAATTTGTTGACATGTTCCTCAAGTTAACATATTTTATTTACTTTTTTAGCTTTGTTGTCCATGAAGTTTCTCAAAACAACTTCCTAAAAGTTTTCTGTTCCAGTACAGCAACAGGGAAATAAAGAAGTATCGATTCCTCCTAAAGCACCTTTGACTGATATAACTGCCAATCCTCCACAAGAGTCACTGCTGGTTGCTGAAACAGGAAGTGAGTTGGACCACGACCATGAAGTCTCTGCCAACTTGCCCCATGATGGGGTACCAGTTTTGAATGCAGTAGACAATTGGAATGCAGAAGATATCTGTTCTACAGGCAATACTGAGAGAATCAAGCTTTACAAAGCTGCCACAAGGGTACAGGCAGCTTTTAGAGGTTATCTGGTAGTATCTTCTTACCTGGTGAATGACACATAAATATACTACAACTTTTTGTCCTTTCTCCTATTTTGTTGAGAACTTGAGATTCAGTGACATGCGAGCTGCTATTTCCGTTACCTAGTTGTTGGGTCTAATTGTTTGATGTAGCAGCATCATCACTTCTTCCAAAATTGGCTGTACAGTTTTAGTTACTGAAAACTGTGTAGCAGTTTGCAGATGATGTTTCTAGTCAGATGTACACCACTGCAGTGAACTTTGTATTCTTCCTTTGGAATGGACTATAAGAAATTTTATATTTTGATCTATCAACATTCTGCTGATACTGGGACGTTTTTAAAGGATCGTCATGCATTCCAAACACTCAAAGGTATAATAGGGTTACAAGCACTTATTCGTGGTCATTTGGTTCGACGGCAAGCAGCTGCTACATTATACTCTCTGCTGCTAATTGTGAAGATTCAGGCATTGGCTCGTGGACAGAAGGTTAGACGTTCAGCGATTGGAATTGACGTGCGGGATAAATGCAGTCTAGAAAAACTTCAGGTGATTCACCATTGACTTATATCCTTGTATTGTTTTTCTATTTTTCCTCAGTGGAGAGCTAATTTGCCTGATCTATAATTACTGTTTGCGTGCTGTGGACATTGAGGGTCATCATGACTGAAATGATGCATGTTGAAGTTAACAAGTAGGGATGTAATATTGACTACAAACTCTGATACTCCTCATTTCCTCTCTTTCAGTAGTATATCATGAAATTTAAGATGTCTGATTAATGAGTGTGTTAAGGATTGTTCGATACTAGGATAGATAGTTCATTGTTACTCTGGTCCTTGATATACACTTTTTTCTTCACCAGGGTGCTAATTGCGCAGAATCTTCTAGAACCAAATTCTCTATTGTAGGAGAGCAGCTCAAGGAGAATGCTTTTGCTAGGAAGGTGAGAATAACATTGAGTTGTCTATTGTTCTGCATTAAACTTTAGTGGGCATGGATATATAATAGATTAATCTCAATTTTATGAGCCAATACTGCACCAAAATTTCTGTGTGAATGAAGCATTGAGACTGATGGCCTCGACAATGCTTTCACTTGAACTTGTCTGAAATGTCTTGTATCATGTATGAGTTGGAAACTTTCTCATAACAAGTCTAGGGTAAGAGATCAGCATGTCCTGATACTTCTTGTGGTTTTGGAAGGTGATATATACGTAGTGACATGGTAGATTTGTTTAATGGACAGCTAGAAATGATGCATGCGTTGTTTTCCTTTATAGAAATTCTTAATGGCATATTGCGGCATATTGTCTTTCTGCGGTTGTGGTCTGAAGTACACTAGTTAGTCAAGTCAATCTATAATCTAATTCAGCCTACAATTGTGCTATGCCTAAAAGGCAACTGAAAAAGTTGAAATTTTCTTGAACCCTATGGTTTAGCTTACAATCTTCATCTTCTTAACTAAGTATACATCCCCTTTGTTTTATTAAGCTTCTGGCTGCAGCATCTAGTGGAAGACCTATATGCATGCACTATGATCCTGGGGAGCCTAACTCAGCCTGGGAATGGCTGGAGAGGTGGACAAGGTCGCATATATGGGAGTTCCATCGGCAAGTGAAGAAGAATGTAAATTTGAAGTCTAAGAATAAACGTGAAAATTTAGGAGTGAATGCTAAACTAGGCAAACCCAAAACAAGTGTTGTGAGGCTATCAGGTGCTAATATCCGAAGTTCCTCAGGTCATTCATCTTCGGAAAGGCATAAACAGAACCTACGAAATATCTCAAACCAACCAGCAGAGTCCAGTCCAAGACACGCACAGAATGGATCTGAAAAGTTAAAAACAACGTTAAGAACAACTTTTAAGTCCTCAAAGAAGGCTGGTGAAAGATCTGAGGTTGATAAGAATAGAACAAAGCGTGATGTGACAAAGGTATCCAATATTGTTAGTTCGCTGGAAGTTTCAAAGTGGTCGGACTCTGTTGATAAGATGAAAGATACAGTAGATGCTGACTTGGCAGTTTTAAAAAAGTCCGAAGTTGATAAGAGTTCGATAGCACCTGCAGTGGATGATGATGCTGAAGTTATGGTTGAGAATCCTAATTTTGATTCCCAGGCCAAGGTGGCTGACATTGGAGAGGTAAGTAAGCAGCAAGAGACCAAACATGATAGTACGAATGACGATGCCCCTAACACCGGTGAAGGAAGAGCTTCATTCCCCCTACGTATAGAACCTCCGGAGAATGGGGTTAGCAATAGCAGCACACCAAAACTGCCCAGCTACATGGCACCAACTAAATCTGCAAAGGCTAAGTTGCGAGAACAAGTATCCCCAAGGTTTTCCCTGGATGGATATGAGAAGAGTAGCACGGCTAGACGTTGTTCTCTCTCATCTTCCATCAATGACAAGCTAACTTCAAGATCACCAAGGGCACAGAGCCTGGTGCAGGAAGCTGGTAAAGGAGTGATAAAAAGTGACAAATCTCTAGCTTCTCCTAGAGATGGTAATGGGGAGAACCTTTCAAAAAGAATTTCCCAGTGGGGATCCAAGTCTCTTGTTTAAAAGTTGAAATTTCAATCCTGTGTTACTCATTGAATCTCTTGTGCGCTTGAGAGAGTTACCAATGTGCTTACTGATGGCTGCAATGTGCAGCTCTTTTTGATATCAGGACAGGTTGCGGCTGAGCTTTGTTTTAATTAAACAATATATTAAACTCGTGGAATGCACATTCCTCTTTCTAATTGGCTTTCTCACAAGGCTATCAAAGGAGAGTGGAAGAGGTAGTTTTCCATGGATAGCACACTGTAAGGGGCAGAAGAAAAAGCATGTTTTGAAATGGGTGAATACCTTTTGGGCACACATAATACTCCGTAAAATTTTCTCATCTTTGTCAATAACATATTTGAGTTCTTCATGAGCTGGGTTGGGGGAGCACTTGCCCTACTGGTCTTGTTTGGCACCGAGACCTACTGTCTAGAAACTCGAACCCTTTGCTTTGTTATTATAGCTCTACTGTCTCTGCCTGTGCTTAATTTTGCATCTGAAATCCTGATGACCACTGAATGTCCTGTCTTTATGCTTAAGCCTTAAGACTAATTGTAGATTTGAAGATTGTCCATATACTCTCAATTAAGTCCAAGCGTGTTCTGCCAACTGTTTTTTTAATTCTCATTTTCTGTAGGAAATAAAAAGACGGGAATGGTAACTGCGAGCAGAGCAGAGGATGTGGAGAAGTAGGCTCAACTTCCAAACTTGCAATACAATACCATCATGGGCATCACATAATTATGTTATCAGCAAAACCAACAAACTGAACATATTGAAGCAGTCCATTGCGTTACATAGATTGCAGACTGTCTTCCTCCCTTCCTTTCAAACTAAATAAAATGTCAAATTTATTTTTGTTGAACAAATTGCAAGTGGAGTGACTTTAACATATAATTTTATTGACAATACTAAATAATTTATAAAACATTACGACTTAGTACAAAAAGACAATACGAGTTATTTTTGACATTCGAATACTTTGGTTTTACAAGGCCTTAATAATTCTTGCAATGTCTTAGAATTCAATTTCAATGGAATGCTTTATATTTCTTGTTATGAACAAGAATACGTAAATCCATGCTTATATAGGTGCTAAGGGTATTGAACTCATCCATCTTTCGCCATAAAATATTATGTCGGTTTGTTAAATTTGGTAAGATTGGCCTTAAATAAAATGAAATGTTCTATCTTAAAACTAATTGGTGATAAGAAGAATAACTCATTACGCTTTTATGCATGCTCAAAGTTATTCATTTTCACATATCTTGGATGAACATATGGACGTTCAACAAGAAGAATGTTAACAGAGGAAGAAATTGAGGCTACACATGGTTACATTTTATTGAAC
>JANIPM010000003.1:26910403-26924977 GCA_027478405.1 Erythroxylum cassinoides
TGAAACAATTTCTTAACCAATTCTATACATTTTATTATTATCAAAACATAAGTGGAATTAATTTGTCAACCACCATTAGTCCAACACTTTTGTGTTTTGCTTCTTCTATGTTTTGCTTGTTCTTCCTTTTCACTTCTTCTGTCTTTTGCTTTTTCTGTCTTTTGCTTCTTCTGTATTTTGTTTCTTCTTTCATTCACCTTCTCCTATCTTTTGTTCCATTTCTGACCCCCTTCAGAAGATAGAATCCGACCTCAAGGTCTGCCTCAAAGTTGTAGATCTCTAAGCCTTCTTTGAAATCGTCCTAAGAGAATCTTAACCTGATATCCTTAATCGCAGTTTTGCTAATTGTCCCAAGGCTGGTGCAAAATGTTTATGGTCGACTTCTGTTCGAATATAGTAAAAATAAGTCCTCTTGGTGGGGGCACGCCAACCTTGCGGGACACCTGTCTAGATGTCACTTAGGACGTCGGGCTGGTGACTCATAAGGGCGAGGTGTCCAACAGCCTTTCACCCTCAAACGAATGGTCAGTTAGAGAGAACTCTTCAGACACTTAAGGATATGCTTAGATTCTATGTCATGGAGTTCAAGAGGAGTTAGGACACACACCTACCACTGATAGAGTTTGTCTACAATAACAGTTGTCAGGCCAACATTGGCATGGCCCCTTATGAGGCGCTTTATGGAAGAAAATGTAGAACTATAATAAGTTGGGATGAGGTAGGTGAAAGGAAACTTATAGGTCCCTAACTTATGTAGGTGACAACTGATAAAGTTCAGATTATTTGGGATAGATTAAAGATAGCTTAAGATTGATTAAAAAAAAACCTAAGCGAATAATCACTATAGAGATCTTGCATTTTAAATTGGAGATAAGGTATTTCTTAAGATTTCCCCTTGGAAAGGCATATTGAAATTTGGGAAATGCAGTAAATTAAGTCCACATTATATGGGACCGTATGAAGTTACAAAAAAGATTGGATCAGTGGCGTATTGATTGAAATTATCAAACAAACTTGCAAGGATTCACAATATCTTTCAAGTTTCTATGCTTCGCAAATATCTAGCTAATCCATCTCATGTAATCACAGAGCAATCAGTGAATTTAAAGGAAGATTTGACTTTTAAAGAAGAACCGGTGCAAATTCTTAACCGCAGAGACCAGGTTCGGCATAATAAGATTATTCTTTTAGTTAAAGTGATGTGGAGGAATCACACAGTAGAAGAAGCTACATGGGAGCCCAAGCACCAAATACATCCCCCATTTGTTTTGAGCATATCGTTGTATGCTTGGTTAAATTTTGAGGATGAAATATTTTGTAAGGAGGGGTGATTGTAAAACCCCAAACTTTTATTTTCACGTGTCTATAAAATTTCATTTCATATAAATGGTGTTTCCGGGTGAATGTAAATTTTATTTTTCCTAAAAGGTGAATTGGGGACTCAACCCTAAATGATTTGACAATACTTGAGACAAGTATTCAAGTCAAACGATAGTTGAAAAATTTTGGAGTTGACTAGTATGATCAAAAAAAAATTCGATTAGGTGGATTTATGATAGATCAAGATTGACCTTATTTTAAATTATCGTGGAGTAAATTGGAAGCACTTTTAGGATAAAACATAAAGACATAAACCAAGTAAACAAAGCATGAGAAAATCAACCATAGTTAAGGATACTTAAAGTAAATGGATCCAACTTATATATTGATATATATGTTGATATGTTTAGGTACAACATGTTAATAAGTGGATATGAAACTTCTACCAAAATTGGATAGATTTTTCTTAAGCCACTTAATTATTTTGGACAAGAAATAATACATGTATATGTGAATGAGTCTTAAGTGACAGTTGTCACGTACATGAAGAAGTTCTTATTATTTTGGAACAAGAATGCATGGAAATCTCATGTTACCACATTTTTTGAAGGAGGTGTGCCATTTTGGTTGGACAAAATCAAAACCACTTGTTATATTTAGGAGACAAGAATTGCCGGGAAAGATTTAAGGAGTTAAATGATTAATTAAACAAAGATGGTAAGAGATAACATAATGGAAACTGTTGGAAACTAACTTTGCAACATGTTGGACAACCCTCGTCAAAGTGTAACTTGTACAAAGATGATGGAGGATCTACTCCACTGAAGTTTCACTTATCCTTTGAACCATAATTGATGATAATAATTGTAGTTGCTCCCTTCACGTATAGATATTCAAAGTTATTGCCTTTAGGAAATAATTTCTGCATGGTGTTTAAGCCTCCAACCGTGGATAGTGCCTTAATCAACGCTAGCTACATGCGAGGAAAAGATGGATAGCATGTTACAACCTAATTCTGGTATGCTAAATCACTCTTGTCCATCCTCTTTAGCTGGTCACGTGAATGCTTAAGCTGGAAACATAAATTCCCTTGTTAATTGCGTGAATGTTTGAGTTGATTACTAATCGTGGTTTTTTGATATGTATAGTTTTAATATTTTAACGTCAATATTCTGTAAGCGTAAAGGTCATAGTGTCTATCCCACGAGGACGGTTAATCTAATCCTAAACTCTAAGATCGAAATAAATTGCAGAAATTCAACTGTAATTAAGCTAAAACAATAACGCAATTCAATTAATCAATTCAATGAACCAATTCAACTCAAGAATAAATCAAGAAATATTAACAAATCAGCAAATTACAATGTAGACACTAAGAATCAACCTAAGGAACTACCAATTGAGAGAAAAGGGAAATTTTTACCTATCTTCAACACTAACCTAATTAATTATAAAATGTCAAATTAATGGTACTGGACTATCCTAGGATTGGTTACTATCTCTCGAGTTATAACCAAAAGCCCTAAATTATAAATCCTAATTAGATTATGAAAAATTGCAATATCTCAATTCACAATTTATCCAAACCCTAAATAGATCTGAAGTTTTCCACGAGACTAGCAGAACCTATGTGGGATCTCTCATCACTTAATTACCAATTTTATTGACTTCTCGTTTTCATTAAATTACCTAACTCTCTTTAGCTCAATTTAATTATTTTTCATCAATTCAACCTCTCAATCTATTACCGATTTATGAAAATGCAGAAATCAATCACAATGCATCCAATTCACATAAACAATCATATTTTTATTAAATCAAATATAAAAATAACTCAAAGGTGAGTTTAGACAATCCTCAACATTTATAAATCCTATCTCAATAGCTATTCTAATTCTATATATAGATAAAAAAAAGAAATACACGAGAAAATAGATTTGAATGGATGATGGAGGCAGCAACGAAGGGAAACCTCCTATTCCAGGAAGTACTTCATATAGGCTTCTTCTCCACGTCTCTCTTCCTTTGTCTCTTTCTCAATCTCTCGATAAACTCTCTTTAGGGTTTCGTGATGGTGGTTGAAGCTAAAAAACACCTTCTTTCTGTTCTTCTTGTTTTATTTTTGTTCTTTTGTGTTTAGGATTACATTAGGGTTTTTTCAGGGTTCGAATGGTCTAATAAATATCTCAAAAAGTGAAGTTTGGAAGTGACTGTGTATCTACCCAATGCAGGCTATAACCGTGGCCCTACAGGCCATGATCATGGCCTACTTCTAAGCCTTCTATCACGATTATGGAATTTAGAGCACGATCGTGGGCTAACTCTGGTGCTTCTGTCGAGATCGTAGCCTATTATGCCATAATCGTGGGCCATTGTTCTAGCCCAAATGTCTCCAAAACTTCTTTATTCTTTGATGTCGACCCTGAAACACTAACAAACACATCAAGGTACCTCAAAAACATAATATTTAAGCTTAAAGACTTATACTAACCAATAAAACAAAAATAATTAAAAAACTAACACAATTCTGACCTAAACACATACTAAATGATTGAATTAATAGCTAAACACATATCAAACTATGCCCTAAAATATGATGCAATTTACACTGATGAACATCCCCATACTTAAAAGTTTGCTTGTCCTCAAGCAAACAAAAATAATCAAACAAATCAAGAAAACACAAAACACACATATACAATAATGAGACAATGGCTTCAACTTAGCAAAACAAATTTAACTATAAACACAATCCTTCAAGTCATTCTAACTTATTAACAAGCAAAATCTACGTCTAAGCATCTTAGACTAAATATACAAACTAATTAAAATTTTAATGTTAAGATTATTGACCTTTATCACTTGCACACACACATTGATAATCATTCAGTCAAAACAAAGGCGTAGCTATTCCTCAATAGGTTTTCATATAAAAAACGCTACTAGCAAGTTTGGTAGGTTTTTATTTGAAAACTTTCTTTTTTATTCAATTTTCTTTAAGGACCTGAACCTAGTCTTTTTATGTGGAGGCAAACAATTGTGATGAATGTCGATCCAGTTACTCAACTAAGTCATGTTGTTATTAAGCTTCTTGGTTAGAATGTCATTATAGTCTTTTTTACATGAAGGCACACATTTTTATCATGTTAATTTGGTTACTTAGCTCCATCACATTCTCAACTAGCTACTATCTCTATACATAACCCAAAGGCTAGTCGATTAGTTATTTTTTTAAAATTTATACAACTTTTTTTTCTTTTTAACACAAAATTTTGCCTATTGTATTGCTTTAGGTTGCTTTAGCTAATCATTCTCATGAAAAGGTATTAATAATGCCACTTATTTGATTGGCCTAAAATTATAAATGAGCACGGTAAATTCCTAGGGTGAATGGACTAACATCGTATCCTAATTAAATAGCATATTTAGCCCTAAGTAACTTACGTCACTAATTTCATAAAGTAATAAATTTTCGTAACCTAAAGGGTTATGTTTAAGGCTACTTCTATATTTTCAAGTCCTAGCCATTGACGCATTCATACAATTCACACCATGCAACCTAAACAAACTATCATACAATATGTACAATTCACACTCAAGCTAAAAATAAACAACCCTTCCCACACTTGAACAACACATTGTCCTCAAGATGAGAAGGGTACATAGACAAACTAGGGGGAATAAAACACAATATACAAAAAAAAACATACGAAGAAAATACTAACAAAAATAAAAAGAAAAAGGTTAGAAAACGAAATTGTCAAGGTGATTGAGTTAGTGATGGTGTCAGAGATGGAAACCAAGTGTGCTTGATTTCGAGTTGGCTTTCCTATCTTATAATTGATTCAGAGAGAGTAAGAGACTTAGTAATTCCAGATCATTTCAAATCATTATATTTTTATTTTTGAAATTTGAAACAAATATAACTACACAATAATTTAAACCTAACTAACAAACATGCTAATTTATGGTCATTAGCTTAACCTTGTATCATTGGAAACTTAGCCGGGATCGATTATAAGCGGCTTGCTTTGACCCTTCTTGTTCAACATCAGTTTTGTAGCCTGTAAGTAAGCTACAGATTGCGAAATGGTCAAAAAGACAATATTGATAAAGTTGAGAAAAAAATTAATTTCAGTAATGTTCTTTACATTAATAAACTGTCAATAAAATAGAGAATAACAAAACCCCCTGAATATTCCGTCAAATCCAACAATTTGTCCTATAAGAAGGTGAATTGCTCTCTGTCTTCTTTAATCACCTTCGTCTACTCTGCTTCTTCTGCTTCAAGAATAAATACTTTCATAGCTTCTTCAAACTCGATGTCTGTTGTCATCTGTTCTTCATCCTTTTGTTCTTTAGAAGATTCAAATACATCAATTATCTTGAATGAGTTACTATCCTTTAGATTCTTTAATACATCATTCATGTTGAATCTCCCTTGGTCATCATTAATCAGAATGATAAGGTTCTTGTCATGAACATCTACCTAAGATTCTTTGATGTTCAAATATGGTATATCAAGCACTAGTGAAACAAAGGGAGGGTTGGCATTCTTTTCTTCATCTGCTTTCTTCATCTCTTAGTCTTCAATAAAAAGGGGTTCAACTTGGTGTTCAACTGGTTCTTTTAGCTCTTCCCCATTCTTAAGTGTGATAGCATCATATTGCTCTCGTTGATATAATTCCATATTTCTCAAAGAGTCTTCCATGCTTCTCTTACAAATTTCACGAGAAAGCTGTCTTACTTAAATCTCCAAATTGTGAATAGAAGCGGCATAATTTTTCATTACTTAATCAAATTGCTCTTCCAATCTCTTTTGTTTCTCTTCCATATCTATGAGCTTATCTATGATTTTGTCTAATTTGGAATCTCATGAACTAGACTCATCTTGCTGAAATTCAGAAAGATCTTGATGTCCTATATGAGTACTTGCATTATTGGACCAATAGAAATCTGGGTGGTTCTGCCACCCCGCAATGTACATATTCCAATAAGGATCGTTACTTCCCCAACCATACTGTGCCTCATTGTAAATTGTAAAAGTTCCTTGCTTTTGTAATATCTATCTTCCATCATTGTTCTTTCCATTTCTTCTTAGCATCTAACTTTTCAGATGTCTCACTCTCACTCTAAGATGTCTTGATGTGTATCTACTTTACGCCCTAAACTTCTTCTTCTTTTCTTATTTATGATTATTATTTAAAATGAAAGATAATGAAAAAGCCTTAGACTAAAGAACTAAATTAATTGCCTCCCTAACAACGGCGTCAAAAACTTGATCGCCATTTATTGATATATGTAGTTTTAATATTTTAACCTTGATATTCTGCAAGCGTACATGTCATTCTCGTAATATCTAAGGTGTCAATCCCACGAGGAGGGTTAATCTAATCCTAAACTCTAAGGTTGAAACAAATTGCAAAAATTTAACTGTAACTAAGCTAGAACAATAACGCAATTCAATTAATCAATTCAACTCAAGAATAAATCATGAAATATTAACAAATCAGCAAATTATAATGCACACACCAATAATCAACCTGAGGAACTACCAACTGAGAGAAAGGGGAAATTTTTACTTATCTTCAACAAAAACCTAATTAATTATGAAATGTCAAACTATTTTACAAGATTTCACATATAATTTTATAGCAGGGGTTTTAGTGAAACTAATGAAACCATAAAGCATGTTGATATATTTTACCTTAAAAGTACCAGAGGCTACAAAATAAACATTTTAAAAGTAAACATACCTAGTCAATCATTTACGCATCAGTTCCATGCTCCAAATAACAAGTGGGAGAGTGATATGTTTCTTTTTGGCATAAGTTCATAAATTATGGTATCATCTTTTTGTCTAATAATTTTAAAATTTATGTATTAGGTCTAACTTTATGTAACGAAGGAAGGGAAAAAAGAAAAGAAACATTACTGTTCTTCATTGATAATAGTATGATGAGAGGATATACTTAAATATGCTTTCTAATCAAAGTTATCATTTTCCTTATGAGTTTCAATTTAAATATTTACTTTGTAATGCATTAAATAAGTATTATGTTTGTGAATAAATATAGATATACTTGTTAGTCTATTCAAAGCTTAATTAATTAACTTGTAAAGTCACTTCTTTATAGATATAAATATCTAATGACTTTGGTCTAATCATTTGACTCATAGCCTCTTGCTTCTATGTAATCAATTAAATGATTAAGTTCATATTTTATTTTACACCTTAATTTTCAATTACAATTATCCAAAAGGGTTAAAATTTAATCAATTTTAAAAACTTCTTACCTCGATATAGAAGGAAGAGTAAGGTGGGAGAATAGATTATTTCACGAATAGAGAAAAGAAAACATGGCCAAAAGAAATCAATGTAATTCGTAATTAGATAAAGTTTGAGATAATAACAAAACATTAATATCATACGCTTTAACTAGCTTATCATCAAACCCTCTATATCCATGTTAAAATTGATAATGTCTTAGAAATTAAAATATCTAGGAAAATGAAAAAATAAAGTTGAAAAAAGTAAAATAAGATAAAACAAATTAGGCTTTAAGATTTCTCTTCTTCACGAACATCTCTCATAAATTACACTTAACATCTTCTAGTTATTCCATAACCAAATACTTACAATTGATAATGATTTGATCTAATAAACCAATCAGTAGTTACACATTCTCATCTTATATTATAAATATGTTGACGAAACAAAATTTAAGAAAAGAATAGACCTGTAGTTAAACATAAAATGGACTAACTTTTTCAAAGTGTTTATGGGAACCATTAGTCCAAAGATGTGAAGAAATTCTAAATCATTGTGGGTTTTAACTAGTTATGAAATGGATACATAATGAGAACCAAGCAAGAAGAGAAGAAGATGATAATGAGAGGAAAAAAGAATGAAGGTATTTTGTTGGTTATGTTGATAAGTTTCAGTTTTTCGATTTGAAAGGGAAACATAAAAAGGAGATGGTAAGTGAGAACATAGAATTAAAAAAAAATTGGAGAAAGAGAATAAAAAAGATGATAATAGGAAAGAACAAAAACTTCTATAAGCTGTGTGTTTAGTTATAAGTAATATAACCATATTTTCCTTTGGTTATTAGACTCAAAACAAATCAACTTTCAATTTGGTAGTGGTGACAATTAAAGACCACCAAATGCAAGCTATGTAGTCATTCTCATAAAAAAGGTCAAACCAAAAAAGAGTCCACTATAATTAACCTTTAATTTTTTAGCATCATATATCCTACTAAACATATTTCTAAGCCAATTAATGCTACATTTAATAGATCAAATTATGAATTATTGGCTTAGGAGATGTTTAGTTTCTTCATAGCTAGAATCTTACAATGCATCATGGCTGGTGAGATTTTAACAATCTAGAAAGATAACAAAGATGAAAAAAAGTTGAAAATTTGATAAGAGAAATGAAATGGCACTAAACATCACATCTTGACTTAGTTCTACAACTTTGTTCCAATGTCATCAAATAAAAATTTTGTTAGATATTAAAAAAGAGGTTTGTGATTTTTATAGAAATTTTGAATTCATTCTCTAATGATATTCATCAATCTCAATTTTATTGACAACTTCATCACATACAATAATAACCAGGTCCATTATATACTACTGAGCTACAAACTTTATAAAATTGATTAGCGATTTATAATCTAATTTGTCTGAATGTTAAAGCTACTAAAGTATATGTTAATCTTTTAGATTGAAAAAAATGGTTGGAATCTTTATATTACCCTTAGTGATGGGTTTGAGTTTATCTGAAGTTCCTTTCTTTCTCAAAGTCGTCAACCTAAACAAGCAACATCTTAGATTTATGTGGTTCTTTCTGCTTAAGTATTTTTAAAATTACCTCATTTAGTGTTCAAGAATTATTTATATCTACTTAAACTTCATATCCATCTTCTCAAAATAATTATTACAATTATTATAAAATTTATGGCCATACTTTCTTTGATTTTTGATTATGATAATATAAGGAAAATTATGGACAAGGCATTAAATCTTAGCCTTTTTCTACCTCTATTGCTTCTACTGTTGAGGAGACTTTTAGCAACACTTCACCTAATTTTTCTATAAGAGACATTAATGATCTTCTCCAATAATTATAGCAAGGTCCTAGTAACTCCACTTTTTAAGTCCTACCATCATATCAGGTAACTTTTCTTTGATTATACTTGTTAACAACCATAAGATTTTTTTATTCCTCAATCTTCATATCTAAAAGAAAACTAGTTATTACAACAAAATTTTCATACTACAAATAATAAACTAACATTGTTCAAAGCATAAGAACAATCCACAAACCAAATTTATTTATTTTTAATGGTTTTCATGTTTCGAAGTTTCCTTAAATATTTAATATATTCTAAGAGCATATGAACTTAGTATTAATGTATATTTTTTATTCATGTTTATTCTGAGTATGATTCAAAGAATGGGGAGACCTTTAGAACTAGGCAAAAGTTGCTCTTTATCTTTCTTCTAGCATTATTGTTGCATTTATTACTTCTCATATTTGACATGCTCATTTGATCCATTTTCCAATTTTAAAATAAAAATATTTATTTATAGGGTTTTTTTAATATTAAAAAATAATTTTATCGCTTTACTTGAAATTTTTTAAAAATAACATGCTTTACTTTTTTAAAAGGCACTTCTATTTCCCTTTTTAATATTACATATATTTACTTTACTCCCTCTAACTTGATTCATTATAATATTTGAGATCCTTCTCCTCATACTTACATAAGTGATTCATGTTATTTATTAATCTTTTATGATTATTTTAGATTTACATGAATTTATCTCAAATGAAGCAGTTTTGAGTTGCCTCCTATATATTTATAACCACCAAATATAATTGCTACTCAATTCCTTATAAAATCAATATATTTCACTTTGAAAAGGCTATGGAATACAAAGAAATTACTTTCACCCAATTTGTATTCCATAATAAAACAATAGTTTAAGGATCTTGTTTTAAAATGTTAGAATAAAATAGGCATGCATAATTAAAACATTGACACCTTTTAAATATAAAAGAAGATTTTAATCTCCTCATCTTGTTTTAAAACTTTATAAGTAGAAGTTACACTTATTATTTTTCTACATAATTAATCACACTTATTATATGGTCTTTGCAATTTCTCCTTATGAGCATTTTTATAATCATTCCTCAAAAAATCATATGCTTAAAGTATTTGAAAAGTGTATGCCTTCTTTTTCTTTAACCATATAAGTAAACTAAATTAGAGTCAAAGAAATGACTCCATTGTATTCTAAGATACATTATTAAATACAAGAGTTATCATTATTGGGATCCTCTCTCCAAACAACTTTGAATTTTCCATTATGATACATTTTCACAATATAAAATATTCTAAATTACATCTCCCTTTCAAATTTGGAAACCTATTGCATCTACTCTCTCTCATCCCCATATTCATTTTTAAAATAAATTTTATATATGTGACATAATGGGAATCAAGCATATACTATTCAAGTGCCAAAATTATTTAGACATCCACTAGAAAACATTAGAGGAATATTGATAAAGAGTAAAGCAAAGAAGGCTAAAGAAGTTAATAATGATCTAATGGTGGATCTTTGTGAGATGAGTAAAGTTCTGCTATTTTATGAGACTAACATCAAACTTATAATGTGGATTTAAGTGACAAAGCTACGGAGTACGATTACATAATATAACTAAAACTGTAAATAGAAGTAAATCAACATTAGTCTTTCTAGTTTTTAGAGGATAAAAAAATTAAAGGTAACTGACATCAAATTCATACTTGTGTAGCACCAGTCTTATGTTAATCTTATAAATTGGAGGAATATGAGTAAATGGCATTATAGTGCTCCTTATGACTAACTCTAGACTTATCTAAGCTGGAAGAACAATCAAAATTGACTTAGTTGAATTGTAATCTATCCTTTCTTTCTTGTTCATCTTCGTGATTCGTACATTGAAGCTACTAAGAATCATTTAGTTAACTATAATGTCTTTCACCTAATGGCTTACTATGCCTGTTCCCTAAGTCTAGTTAGAAAAGGGGTTAGGTACTATAATACAAGGAAATTCTACATTCAAGTTAAAGAGATTTAACTATAGAAATAGAAGACGAGCCAGTTAAAGATCAAAGAAATTACGTGTATAGAAGATAACTAATAATCTCATAAAGTTCCAAAATAAAAATAACATTAGTGTGCTTCCTAGATAGGCGTTAAACTCGTGTTTTAGTTATTTAGGGTTTGAAATTTCATATTGTTATGTCCTTTTTAGAAATTAGTTATTAGGGTTTCTATTTACCTGGGGTTTTAAACCTATAAAGGCTATCTTATAGATATAAAGAAAAAGAAGATTACTATTATTGATCAATCAAATATACTTAGAGAGATTTTTCTATAATTCTTATTTTCAGAAAAATTCTTATTTTAGGTTCTCTAATAACTTATGATCTTATCTAGCTTGATAGTGTCTATTAAACTTTAGGATCTTATCACTACCAATTCTATCTTTTTTGTAAGTGTGGTGATCCATATCATTTTTGTCTTATGTTAACTTTAAGTCTGTTCTTAAATCAAACTTGTCTTAATAAAATGATCCTTAGTATTATTGATTCTAATATCAAATCTTAGTGGTATTATTGATGAGGTTCTTTCCAAAATTTAGTATTGGAGCCATGTTTTATATTTAAGTCTATTCTTGAATTTGTTTATTCATATTTCAATATTCTTGTGCTTTCTTCCGATACATTTCCTTTATTATTCCTTTCGTTCTTAAGATTCTTCACTTGGATTTAGGTCCTTATTTATTGTTCTTTAACTTTATAAGTTAATAAAAAAAGATTAAAAAATGAAGTCAACATTCAACAAGGTTTTATAAAGAGAAGGTTTAGTTATTTGAACTTCCCAAAAAGGACTCATCCAAAGCAAAAACAAAGAGCTAGCAGTAATCATTTTCTAATAAGGATAAGGTATTCTAAATATCATATACACTCTACTTACTAGTTATTCTTGCTTTTGATGTAGTTCTATATTATTTCTTATTAAAGTCTTCTTTTTTTCTTATTTGGTTCAGTTAGATTTTGAAGAGTTTAATTCTTTTGCTTAAGTTTTTGCGTTTTCTTAACCTGTAGTTTCATCATCTTTATTGTTTCTGCCTAATTTACTTCTTTGGGAGTTATTTGACAAAGGGAAAGATTAAAACTAGCCTTATTGATACATTAACAAGTTTGTGAAGAACTTTAGTTAAGAGTTTAGGTAGTGCGTCTAGTGAATTAGGGAAAAAAACTTGATAAAAAAGCTTTTGAAACTATGATGTTCTAGTGGTTCATTGTAAAACAAACTTAAAACAAAAACTCATCTAATGATAAGGAAGTAAGTGAGGAGTAAAGGTAAGGATGGACAAAGAGATTATTTAGAACACAATATAAGGTCAATGTAAGGAATTTACTAGACAATTTATTGAAGTTAGGGATAGATTGGAGAAATATAGAGTTACATAGCTAGTCTACAATATGACTCATCTATACCTACTAAAATGGATGACTTTAAAGTTTATGACAAAGTTAATAATATTTTCAACTACATTGTTGGACCTCGAAACTTTTTATTTCTAACTTATTGATTATTTGTTTAATTATTTATTCAAGATTTATTTATCTGTGTTATTTTTAGTTTTATTTTTATTTTCTTAGAATTGAGTTATTAATTTAGTAGGCATGAGTAGAAATTAGAATTTTTGGATAGAAAGATTAGAATTAAATTAGAGTATAGTATTGGTGCTTGATGGATTAAAGGAGTTAGTAGATCAAATGAAAGAAGGGTAAAAATTGAAAGGACAACCATAGAAGAGGGGTATTTTTGGAAGAAAAGGATAAAATGTGTCTTGAATAAGAAAGAAGAGAAGAAGAAATCGTGAGAAGAAAAGAAGAGAGCACTATAAGAAAAGTGAGAATTAACGACGAAAAATTACCGACGAAAAATACAACTTTGCAAATTACCGACAGAAAATTCATTTTCGTTAGTAAAATTGACGGAAAAATTTTTATTTAGCGATGGTACTAATATCCGTCGCTAAATATGGAGGGAAATTATCTCAATAAATTTTGCGATAGACTTTAGCAACTGCTATTACTGACCGAAAATATACCGTTGCAAATTACCAACGAAAAATCTATTTCCATTAGTAAATTTGATGGAAAATTTTTTGTTTAACGATGGTACTAATATTTGTCGCTAAAAATGGAGGAAAATCATCCTGGGAAATTTTGTGATAGACCTTAACGACGAAACATTACCGACCGAAAATATACCGTTATAAATTGTCAACGAAAAATCTATTTCTATTGGTAAAATTGATGAAAAATTTTTTGTTTAACAACGGTACTAATATCCGTCGCTAAATATGGAGGGAAATCATCCTGGAAAATTTTGCGATAGACTTTAGCGATGGAACATTACCAACATAAAATATCTCGTTGCAAATTAACGACGAAAAATCCATTTTCGTTGGTAAATTAGCAACGGCACTAATATCCGTCGGTAAAAAGACAGGAATTATTGGCAGAATAAAAATTTTTGGTTACCTACGGAAATTTCCATCGGTAAATACCATGTTCCGTCAATTTTAACAATGGAAATGGATTTTTTGTTAGTAAAAAGGCGAGAATTATTCGCGGAATAAAAAAAATTGAGTTTACCTACGAAAATTTCCGTCGGCAATTTCATCGGTAAATTCCTTTTAAATTTAAACTCACCCGACATCTCCCCCTCCCCACCTGTATCTTCTTCTTCCTTCTTCCTGCGACTCATCTTCGGTTTTCTTCTCTCTGGTTTCTCTATTGTGGACTCCTTTTCTAGCTCGTCGGCTTTATCTTCTCTAGTCATTTTCATGGTGTCCTTCGGTAGAGGTATTTTTGCAACTACTATTATGTGTTTTTTCGTATATGGGATGAAAGTTAATTTGGGTATTTGATTACTTTCTTTTATTTGTATAATTTGTGATTGGAAAACAAATTTAAGGTATAAATGTTAGTGATAGAACGGACAACACATGATTTTAATTGTGATATTGAGATAAATTTCTAATGTAAGATGTTTGATAAAATGACTATTCTTTGAAAAAATGATTTCAATTCTTTTTTAGTATGAATTTCATAATTTCAATTCTTTTACTTAAAATATGATATAACTTACATTGATATTTTTGTAATACAT